>VZSF01009460.1:138876-225640 GCA_013398295.1 Chionis minor | reverse complement strand
CCCCCCTGCTGCGCGCGCGCGCGCCTCCGCGGGGCGCGGCGGGAGGGGGCAGGGCGGCGCGGGGAAGGGAGGGTGCCGAGCGCCCCGGGCAGCACAAATAATTAAAAAAAAAAAAAAACCAACACCCGAAAAGCTTTTTTTAGCGTTTTTATTGGAGATAACAACTTAGAAATATCTGAAAATATTCACTGGCGTCATGGCGTTCCCTTCCTCCAAACTCCCCCTCAAAGCCCTGAGGCGACCGCGGGCACAGGAAGCGTCCCGGCTGTCCCGGCTCCCTCCGGCTCTCCGTAAGGCAGGCAGCCAGGGGGTGCATAGGAATGCTTTATTACAGTTATCTGGGCACAGTGGGTAGAGTAAGGCACTGTGGGTTACACGTAAACAGGGAGCTTCAAGTTCTACCGTGACGCAGTGATAGTTGTGCAAGGGGAAATACAAATTCCAAGGTACATTAGGCATTTAACTGCTGTCTATCTGTCAATATGGCTTCTCTGGAGATTTGTTTCCAAAAAGCAAGGGGTGCATTCAATATAACAGCATCGCCTCTGAAAGAGCAAGCTACCCATGATATTCCAGGCACAAAACTGCCTTTCACTGCCAGAACTCTTGGAACCCAGAGAATTACTGTGTTGTCCACAGATATTTAAATTTTAAATCCATTAAATATTAGATACCCTCCATATGAGCACACTTATTAACACTTTAAAAAAAAATAAAAATAGTGTCACTTCCCTGAAAGAATATGATACACCACATTCATGTTACTTACATTCTGATGTCTGATTTTATGACATGTATTAATATAAAAGGACTTTGGAAGGCTCTACAAAGTAGTAAGCACCTGCCCTACTTGTCACTGACAATGTCTCTAGCAATGAGTTCTTTCATTATTTCATTGGTACCACCATAGATTGGCTGAACACGGGCATCCACAAAAGCTCTGAGGGGGAAAAAGACAACAAAAAAATAAAACAAGGTAAGATTAAAAACAAACCCTCACAACGGACACAGAATCAAAAAGAAAATGATACCAAGTTTTATCTTTGAAGATCCCTAGATATTCCCATTTTTGAAGAGATCCACATTTTCAAAGAGGTTTCAGCTACCTAAAATATTTCACTTTTCCAAGGCACTGTGCCAAACTAGGGATTTGGCCAGCACCTCCTCCCTGGTTTTTTTGTTTTAGATTGTAAAGTCTCCACTATCCCCCCCACTGTATTAAATAAAAAATTAATCTCTATAAAACCAGAGTCTGACCACTTCCTCCCCTGCAAATTCTTGTTCCCTCCTTTCCTCATGTCACTTGAGCACTGGGCTCAACTGTGGCTACCAGAGCCCCCCTTCACCCACCACACACATCCCGCAGAACGGCACGCGCCTGCATGAACTGCGAGACCCAGGTGCCTCGCTGTTGTGAAAAAACAACTCCTGCAGAGCCAAACCGATAGTTATCACAGTAATTTGCTCTAACGCCTTGGCCTGCCCGATCCTGTCAAGAGGACTGCGAATGGTGCTGTCAGTTCTTTCTTTGAGGTGGGACCCGAACACCTTGGGAGGCAAAGAAAGCACCAACTGGTTTGACATCAGCTGGCTGCAGCCTTCTACTGACACCAGCTCCATTTGGGCCAGCAGCCGAAGAGCTGCACGCAGCCAAACCACTTCCATCCTGGGGCTGGAACTGGCCCCAGTACACGCACAGCTGGTGACAGCACACAGGACGATGACACAGTGTGCCTTTCCATCTTAATTCTGCGTCATTATACAGAGCGCGGCCCAGGAGCAACGCAGCATCCTCTGGCAACACACACATCGCCGAACCGCGGGGATAACAAAACCCTGCACGGACGACGACTGCGCGCAGAGATGAGCAGGGGTTCGAGGACACCCTGAACAGGGCTTGCAGGCCTTCCTATTTAGTAACATAGGGTGCAGCACACTCACAAGTTATACTCACTAAAAACATGTAGGAAAAAGTTACTTGAAAGCAGCATTTCATACTCTTAATGTATTTAGAATTTAAAAAAATCTACACTTACTCTGTTAAAAAAATCAGTTATCTGCTTATGACAACTGCACAGCAGTCCTGCTTTTGCTATTGCTACTATCAGATTACCCTTTTTTTTAATATAAACAGCACCAAAAACTTCAACTTAGTGTGGCAAATGGCACGTACACAAAAGGAAACACTTCTTCACAGCTCATACACAAGAAAAATACATAAAAACCTCCATAAATGTTCCTAAATTCATGAAGTAAGCAAAAAATTAAGAATGGCAATTTTTTTTTACATATAAATCTCTTCGCTTTCCCATTTAAAAAGGTGTAAAAAAGCTTAATGTAGCCAGTCATGCCCTTGACTAGGCAATTTGTTATTCTGTGCTATTACACAAGATTTAGGCTGACCAAGATGTTCTTTCCTTCATACGTATGCATTTAATTCCAGATTAAACATTCAAACTAGCTCCCGTCATTTTTATGTTGCTTCTCTAGTTTTTCAATTAACATTTTCTTCTAGAAAAGCAACTTCTGTTTTGTGAAAGAATAGGTAACAATTGCTGGATGGCTTATGAATTATTTGGAGAATCAAAACAATGCCTTCCTGCAGACGTCTGTACAGTAGACTGCCTTACAATAAACATGATGAGAAAAGGTAAATCTGAACTAACACAAAACAACTGACAAGCACACATAAAGGCAGTGCCTCATTTTACTTCGGTGGAAATGTTTCATCATTTAAGTCTGAAGTGTTACACTTACTTTGCAATTGGATACTCCCACATGTACCCCCATCCTCCATGCAGTTGCACACACTGAGTAGCTATGCTGTTTTGCAGATCAGAACACCTTGAAAAAAAGAAATTTGTTTTTAGAAGGATGTTATGCTGTGAAACATTACTAGAGATACAGGTAAGTTAGCAAGACAAAAATATAACCAAGTTTTTACTCCATATAACTGATCTTAAATGCTGGCCATTAAAATATACTTTATAATCTGAGAGGCTCTTTTCTTCCTTCATGATTGGTAAGAAATAAATACCACTCAACGTATTAAAGATTTGTTCTGCTTATGAAAGAGCTTTCAGAGAAAGAAAGCCTTCAAAACAGATGAGCTTGTTTACCTTTCCTATAGGCCAAGAGATTTCTTTTGTAAAGCAGGTTGATATAGTCTCTTTTCTTACCCAATCCCTCAGCTTTGTTAAAAATTAACAGCTTGACAGGCTTCCCCCCCGACTCCCAGTAGCAACACACCAGGATGCTCTTTAAGTATAACTATCACCTGGGGATAATTTCTTTTCCTCAATAGATTTTCTAGTTTTCAATTCTAAAAAATACTATAATTCTTAAACAGGATTGCTCACTGCAAAATACAGATTTAACTGCCAAATAAGATTTTAACTACCTTGGAAGTTCAAGCTAAAGTTAAAAGACATGAAAAAAAAAACCACTTACTAAGCGTACAACTTCCAGAGTGGTAATGGAAGTAAAGAAAATGATGATTCAAGCCAATTGCTTCTCATGGAAAAAAAGAGTCCTTTTTCTCCAAACCACCCCTCTCCATCTCTCCACACCATCCCTTCATCCAGTTAAAATTGTTAGTTTATTATACCGACTTTAAGTCTGCAGCAGTGAACTACTGCAACTGCCCTTCCCAAATATATATTCATGTTAATTTAGGTATATAATGCAACCTGTCCCCACGAAATAAAACCTACAGACCTTTGATCAGATTAGAAAAAAGATGCACAAACTATGTTTTAGAATCCTTCAAAGCTCTAACTCAAGTCATTGACTATACAGAAGGTTTGAAGCGAAATTAACTGGAAAGAGTCTCCTGAAACATTAGGGAATAAAGCAATTCTACATTCAAGCATTTTCTAGATCATCCAAGATATTTTTATGGAAGGGAGTCACACGGACTCCATTAGGGAAAGGGGAAATCCACAACAAATTATAGCACTAAACAGCTGGGAGGGTGGGGGAGTTTCAAGTGCCTTGCTTTGGGAAATTTGTTGAGGAAGTAAGTCCACATATCTGAGCTGGCACTAGTTGTTTGCTCCTCCTCAAAACTGAATGCCTCTACTTATGTACCTGGTACTTCTAGGTAATCAGTGCCAGGAATAGCACTCAATCAAAATCCTTCCTTTCACTGTAAATATTTTTTCTGGATTCCCTCAGTATTCTCTGTTCATTTCTTCTATCCTTATTTTTAGAAGTCTATAATCTGTAAACCTGTGTATTTTCCATAAAATTATTTGTCTGATGTGCTTTTTTTTCCCCCTTCCCATCTTTGCAAGCAAAATAAAACTATACAAATTCATGTGCCACTATCTTAGATGCTTCTACTCATCCAGCTTTCTCTAGTTAAACCTAACTTAACAGATAACACCACCAAGTATGGGGAGAGTGAGAAGGAGTTCTGGCCAATAAAGGAAAGTACTGTTTAATCTCAGTTACAGCAATAGCTGTAGCCAACTATTTCTTCCCAAAACCAGATAGCTTCAAAACTGGCTGGGCCAAACAGCTATTACTACGTAACATTAACGAAATAGTGTCATACAGACTTCAAATAAACCTGTGCTTTTAAAAAAAAACAAAAACACACACACAAACACCCAACAACAATTTGCTACAGTGAAATGTAAATGTTTGCCTAAATACCAATGAAGTACTCACTTGAAGCTAAAGCTGAGTCCTGATCTTATTAACAGAAGCCTGTTTTAAAAGCATGCTATTATTTTGAATCAATCTGTTTAGCCAACACTGGTTTTCAATGTAACTAGTATTTCTGTTACTACATGACTGAAGTTAAAGCTACAGGTCTCTATTAGAATCTAACAATTTCATTATTAATCAGACAGTAATTTTATCTTTTCATTACATCTGAACAGTTCAGCGTTTTTATCATTAGACTCCTGTCAAGATCATGCAAGTAACACTTCCAAATTACTTTAACCACATACCAATACTTTGCCATAGAAGCTGTGGAGGAGTCCAGACGTTTATCTGCATGCAGCTGCAAACAGTTGTCCATAAAAGCTCGGCCCACGCAAATCTGTGTTTTCATTTCTGCCAACTTGTGCTGTACCGTCTTATTTAGGAAGTGATAGAAGAGGCAGGACAAAGAAATGGCAGTAGTAGTACAGTGTTAGGTGAAATTTGAAGTAGAAAAACAGAGCATTTTCTGAAATTATTTCTGTTAGCAATCACCATTTCAAACAACTTTGGCGCTCTACACCAGAAGACAGCTTATCTTCCACACAACTATGTCTTTACCAGTCCTATTAGAGAAAATTACTGCCCTTTGCTTCTCAAGACCAACTCAAACCCCAAGAGCCTGAAAACAAATTCCTAGAGAGCAGAGTAGGAGGCATTGGGTGCTGTCACTCTCAGCTCCCTCTTGTGGGGGAATGTCCTTTCACTTTGTAAAGCCACTAATTTCCCAAATTAATAACACTTCATCATCTACTGAATGCTTTTTCTATGCATTCAGTTCTCCAGAGTTTAAGTCATATGCAAAGAGACACAACCAAAAACACAGGAAACCTTAGACTAACCACCAGAAACTTTTTCAATACTGAATTCTGTCACATTGGAAAAAGAGTTTCAGGACAGATGAGGTAAAATCCATCACTACAGTTATGTAAAACTGGACCAGGCAAGCATTCAACCATCTTCTTGTAATTCTGGTAGGGAGGTGATGAAAACACTACCCAGTAACAAAGTTTTTTCTAATCTTACAGTTCTAAAGTGGTATATAAAAAAATAATCTTCCTTCTCTTGACAGTAAATATAATGGACTAGCCTACTATTACAAAGAAAAGATTTGATTTCAAACACTGGACTGTAGCATGACTAAATGAATCAGGCAAGGCAGAGCTCTAATTAGAAAGGATTTTTGATTATATGCACATTCTAGCCATCACAAACAAAAAAGAAACTGAAAAGGTATGCAAGAATGGATTTTGACAAAAATAACACACTATCAAGTTTATGAAGTAAATTCCATCTGTAACTACAGATTTCTGAATGTTAGCTTTAAAGACAGATGAGGATCATAATTTCCTAAAAGATACCTAGTACTCCATACTCTAAAGGGCCCGATTCTGCTGCTATTCACAACTAAAGATTTGGTTTTGACAAAGGAAGTCTCAAGACTTAGAAATGAGATTTCTTTAATTATTTCAAAAGTATATTAAAAAAACCCCAAACAAAGAGGGAGACAACATCCTCTAAACTATGAGTCACTTCTGTGCTATAAAGCAAACATGCAGGAGCTTGGTCTACTTCAGCCCTAACAACTAACATGGTTTTTAGGAAACTTGTAACATCACTATACTGTGGAAAGCAACATCTGTTTTATGACTGCAACTGAAAAGCATAGGTATAAACGTCTCAAAATACAATTAGCTACCACTGTCAGGAGTGAGGTACGCTCACAGAGAACGACCCCACAGTTTTATGTGTAGTCACTTAAACACCCAGCTAGCTGCTAGCTGAGGAATCTCATTACAAAATCCATAAAGCTGAATACAAACACCTCTGCGGGCATTCAGGCAGCGAGATCACTGCCCGAGAACCCCCACCGGCATCAACCTCAAAGTTCATTTTTCTGCAGTGCATTATGTGCAGGGGAACGCAGTGCCTGCACGTGCGCCAAGCTCTTCTGCAGTACGCAGGATTCCAGGCAGATATAGAAATACATGCAGGTGTAATAGACCCTGTGGTTAGGACCTCTGACAGTAAAATGCAAACCTAAGAGCAACCAGGTAATTTTTCTTCAGTGGCAGAAAAAAGCCAGTATAGCTTCTGCCCGCATATTTCACTTCCAAACCCAACATACTGCTGGGAAATATCTAACTGAATCACAAAATAAATATATTAAGGCTTTTGTANTTTTTTTTAAGTGAACAACAGGCATGAAGGCAAGCAACACCCACAGTCCAACAGTGAAACCTCTGCGAACAGCCCTTGGAAAACAGCCCAGAGATTTTCATTTGCTCACTATTTCACATACACAGATGTAAAGCAAATGCACACTGAAATACGTATACAAGTCTCTCGGTTCAAACTCACCTGCAAGTGTGCAATTGTCTTCCCAAAAGCTTTCCTTTGCTTCACATAATTCCTTGTTTCTTCAAACATGAATTCACAACTGGCAAGAGCCATATCAGCAATTAGCAGTCTTTCCTTTTGAAACACAAATTACAGAATCCAGTTGAATTAGTCCTACATTTCTCTGTATCAGATGCACAACTGGGACACAGATGTTCAGTGTTGTTCATTAAGGGAGGGGGCAGAAGTCCCACTAAGTATCAAATCAGACACACCGCATTACTGAAATTAATGAGTGGGACAAATGCCTCGCTGCCTGAAGCTCACTTTTGAGTCTTTTCTGGGGTAACGTTCTATCACAATGACTCAAAATGTAGCTACAAATCAATCACCGGACTCTTACTGACTGAAAAATTCACATCAAATTCTGTTTCAATCATTGGTTTTCACTGCTCAGTTTAAGCAACAACTCTATTTTACAATTTCAATAGGACAGCTCTAGAAAAAGTAAAACCCTAGCTTTTTTTTTTTCCTTCCTTATAACATGCTGAAAAACAGAAAGCAAGTACAAAACAATTTCTTCCAGCACCATTAAAATCATCTGACTCGTCATGTTGAACATGTTCACAAGTGCATCTATTTCTTTAAAGCAGTAAAAGATTTCCTTTGATCAGGTTTCATATTTACTCTCAGTATAAAATTAAATAAACATGATCCCTACCAGATGAGGCTAATACAAAGCCATAGTTTTGACAAAGCACAGTCACATTTTAAAAAAACCACATTGCCTCTTTGTCTGCCCAAATAATTCCAAAATTTCATCAAGACGTAAACTGTTATTTCTACTAGCAAGGTATTTTGGCAACTAAACGACATCTTTAATTTGCTATATGGACAAAGAAACAGTTCCTTATATCTTTAATATGCTTCTACTGGTAGAAGAGCTAGAATAGCAGTGCTTTCTTATTTCTTTAAAGAGAATGCCTAATGCATCAGAAACCTCCAAGCTATATTTAATTTACTAAGCAAAGGGTTTCCATGCTAGAAGTATACAAGAAAACTGTGGTATATCCTTTTAAATACACTACTCTCAAGTTCTTTAATAGATGGGTTGCTGACTAAGAGATCTGGCTTTGAGCTGGTGGGATATCCACATTTTTACCAGTGTCCAAAGAACTACACTTCTAGCACTAGGAACTGTGTATTTCTGTCAAAAAGCAGCAGCATCAACACAATGTTGCCTACAGACAACCCGATTCTGAGTTCAAGGTGGTTTCCCATGATACATAATCTTCGAGATTAAGACACACTCTTGCAATGACAAAAATTGTCTGTGTTCCCCCTACAGATAACAAATGCTCACGTTCCTCTTACCTGAGGGAGCTCTGCCATCAGATAATAGAAGCCTTTGTTCTCTTTTCCAAGCAAGGCACTGGCTGGCAACCGCACATCTTCGAAAAACAGCTCTGCTGTGTCCTAAGAGGATTTTAAATGCAGCAGTTTATAGCCTGACGTTCTCATCTCTTCATTCCACTTCTTCTGCCCCTTTTTTTCCCTTGCTATTGTACACTTTGACTTGAAATCATAAAATCGTTTAGGTTGGCAGGGTCCTCCAGAAGTAATCTAGTTTATCTCCTCTGAAAGCAGCTTCAGCAAAGCAAGCTCCCGAGGGCCTCGTCCAGTTACGCTTTCCAAAGCTCCCAAGATGAAGGTTCCACAAACTCTCTGGGCCCATTTCAGTATCTGATTACTTTTATGGTGAATTTTTTTCTTAATAGCTACTTAGAATTTTCCTTAATGTAACCGGTGTCCCTTGCCACTTTCCCTTTCACCATGCTCCTCTAAGAAGGATCTTGCTCCACCATCTCTACAGCCAATCATTAGGTAGCTAAAGACACCAATAAGATCCTGTCCTTCCAGGCTTCTTCAGAGTGAACAGAACCAGCTTCCTCAGACTCTCCTTGCACATCACAGGCTTCGGACTTCCACAGCCACACTCCACATACATACTTTGCTTGTATACCGTTTGTGCTCTAAAGCCTAGGAACTCGAATAGCACCACAGTTCCATTCTGTATTTATTTAGCTAATGCTCGGCACTATGCGGTTTTAGACTTCCTCCAAATCTATTCCATGTCAGAGGTTGTATCAACTCACTTGAGCTTTCAGGCCAATTTTGTTCAGCTTGCGTCCTTTGATGAAACCTTTTGTTCCATTTTCCACCAGAAAAAGGCTAATCCCATGAGCAGGAGATCGGGCCTCCCGGTTTGTAACTGCAACCACAATCACTACATCGCTCATCCAACCATTAGTGATGAATACCTGTCAAAAAATGCAACTTGGAATAAAGCAACAAGCTAGGTGGACAGAAGTTAGAAGAGACCGTCAAGCGGCAGAAAGAAAATTTGCATTGACACTTTCATAGGTGAACTGAAAGGCAAGGTTTAAGTATGAAGAAGAATTTCTGTATTAAGTGTTTTGGAACAAGGTCTATTAAAGCAGAAATTAATTTGAGAAATATTGTGCGGGTCAGAAGCATGAAGTTCAAGAATGCACAGATCTGTTTCTTTTTGTCTGTCTATTCCTAAAGAAGGAATACGGCATCAAATGAACACAGAGGTTCTCTTTCCTAGAAGTTAAATTAGCAAGGTATAACATGCAAAACTATTAATGGCTTCTTGTCACAACTGCTTACTATAATCCTGTAGAGTGATGCATGAACCTACCAAAGCAATCCATCTTAGCTCCAGCAAAAGAAATAAGCTATCTGTCCTGCTTGGCTTCAACTGTGCAGCATGAGCAATTATTCTTTTCAACACCTGTATGTGCACATTTGCCTCTACGCATTCTCACGTTCTCTGCTTGCACAAGTTCTGCTAAGGCCAGAAGTCTCCATCAGTATCATGGTATCAGCAGGAGTAAAAAGGAATGGAGGGGGGGGACAAAGCAGATTAAGACATTTCGTAGTTTTAAAAGAAACAAAGCCATCCTGTTGAACCCACAGTTCTATTTGAACACTGTTTCTGCCTTCTTGCTTTTTTATTATGGCAATGAAAGAAGAGATTAAGGCTGCCAGCTTTGCAACAGCTTGACAACACACACAGAGCATTGGATACAGTTGGGTTTTTTTTCTCCTAACATGACCAGCAGGCTCCTCGATAAAGCCTCCACAGCTTGCATTGTGGCAACAAAAGTTTTTACTCAGGCCACAGAAGATTCCACAGTAGTAGTATATAAATTTTGTTGTTCAACCTCAGTACTGAAAACCAGCCCTAGTCCTGTTTAAAAGTCCTGCAGGAATTTTTATTTTTTTGCCTCCCGTTTCTTCCCAGTTTAAGGCAAAATAGGGTTTTGGTAGAGTTATTTTAAAGCTACAAAAAGAACCTAATCAAGCCCTTCCATAAATTGGTCCGTAAATTGCCAGCAACAGAAATATCTTAAGTCCTATTAAAAAAGTAACTGGGAAAAAAACCCACAACATAACCCACAAAAAAACCACAGACGTGAAAGGACTGGGGGGAGATACTAACAGTGGTTTACATCCTTCACTGTCTAAATGCACTCAGTTCCCAAAGCCTTTGAGCACTGTATCTCTGTTCACTTACCTTACTCCCGTTAAGAATCCAGTCACTTCCATCTTTTTTTGCGTATGTTCGTATTCCTTGCAAGTCACTAAAACGAAATTCAAAAAGGTCCTTCAAGAAACCATTTCAGAAGCTACAATTTGTATCCTGAATTCTACCCAGTATAAAATGAGGTAGATTTTACACTGTCCAGGCACAGGCTAAGTGAAAATGCATACAAGGTTAATGAAACAGCTTAGAGTGTAACACAGAAGCCACAAGCATTCTGTGGAAAGGGACGATAAATCTATGCATTTAATATTTAATATTTAGCTTACCTGCCAGCCCCGGGTTCTGTCATGGCGATAGCTCCAATACACTTGCCTGCAACCATTTCAGGGATAAAACGTTTAATCTGTTCTTCAGAGCCATAGTTTGCAATATAGGGCATGACTATATCTGAATGAAGGCTGAATCCAGGTCCCGTGCAGTTAACATACATCCTTGAGGAATGGGGGAAAAAAATTCATAAAAAAGTACTACAAAGATTTAAACATCGAACTTTCCACTGTTACAGCATAGACCCAACAACGACGAAAGTCCCACCACACAGAAGTGTCAGACAATCTGAGCTTGCGGCACTTGTACTCTCATTTACACAATGTACTTTCACAACGAAATGGGTACATAACCTACCAGCCTAACAAAAATGCTTCCCCCAGCCACAAAGTCTTAACAGTGAAGCACAATGAGATTTGTTACTTAAGCAATCATCCAGAATACTTAAAACAGGAGGGATTTACATCGGTCTAACTATACCTTCCACAAGAAAGATAACATAATTTTCTGTAAGCAAATATATTGCATAATAAGGACACCTTATGGAGAAAAATCTCTTGATAGTATCACTGAAATTTTTCCTGAAGAGTCTAGTACTTACTGCTCCTCCCAAACCACGGCTGAAGAGAGAATATCTGCTCCGATGCCTCCATGTTTTTCAGCAATAGCAACACCCAGCAAACCTTGCTGTCCAGCCTTCTCCCAGAGCTCCCTGCTCACCTGGCCGTCCTTCTCCCATCTGCAAAATGAACGCAAGAACAGAGTCATACATTAAAACCCCCGTGTGCTGTTTATTTATCACCACTGGTGCTTCACACTACAACACCTGCATCCAGATTTCACCGTACAGGAAGAGACTTTCAGTCTCACTAACAGAAAACACATACGGTACACAGACAACTATATTTCACAGATAAGAAATGGTGACTTAGTAACAGGTTGTCTATTCTTCAAGTCCACTGATGCCACTGGCATTACAGGGGCATCAACTGTGTAACAATGACATCTCTTTAAGACTTGTTATGAAAGACAGTGATGCCTATTGGTCCAAGTACCAGGCTGGTATTTAGGAGATTTAGCCACAACCATCTGGATAATTACAAGCAGGTCTTTATCTTCCCGACATTCCATTCTCCCCATGTACAAAATGAGTGTAACGCATCAGTATCTTTTGTGAAAGATTTCAACTCCACCAATGAGAACTGCTTTATAAGAATCAAGTGTTAACACATCAGTCACTTTTATATAAAGAAAAAAAAATCAGTCCCTGTGCACTTATTACAAGTCAGTACTGTATGTCTTAGTAAATTACTGCTTTAAGGCAGTTTCAAGTTTGCAGACAATTGAAGCTTATCTGCTGACAGTTTGCAAATATTAACACCACAGGAATCGCTTATTCTTGGAAAAATAGTGCCTCTGTATGGAGTTTGCCAACTCGATAGAAAGTTGGATGGCTATTAATGGCTTAGGTGTTGGGTTGGTTTTTTTAAACAGTTTTAAAATTGTATCACAAATTATATGAAACACTCTTCTGACACCTGTGTGCAGCAGAGCTATACCACAGCACTTTATCCACAGTTACTCAACTATTGTATCCTACACTTTTAAGTTCATTCCCAGAGCTTCTGCTCCTACACTGGAACTCTTAAACAAATCTCCCTTGTGACCATCTTTGCTTTTCTCCCCCCACTTTCAGGGCCATTCCAGTCTCTACTTCACCCACCACCAAAGCTTCTGCTCCTCACAATAATCCACAACTGCATTCACTAATGCCACATTTGTCTCTTTGCATCAGCCCAGCCAATTAACACACTATGCCTGAAGCTTCCTTGTTTACTTGAAAGGTGTGAGAACAGAATGGGTCATAGGTTGCTGAAGTGATGCAAGAACACAAGTCCAACTTGTTCCAGTCTCTCTAAGAAATTGTTGTGTCAGCAAGCTAGCAAACAGGATCCTCAATAACCTCGAGCAGAGCCAGTACCTGTTCACAAACCTGCACGAGAAGTCATTCTAGCAAAAGACAAGGGAAGACATCTGTTTTTGTGGACAGAATATGACTGTACAGTGGAAAAACATACTGCTTGGAGGTCATGGTTTGAGGATGAAAAAAATAGTTGGCAACAACCCTGATGTAAGCTGTTTTTGTTGCCTCCTGCTGTTCATTTCTGCCTCTGAGCCACAACACCCCACCCACTCAATTGTGCCATCTCAACTGCTTGTGGATACACACTGTGAGCTACATCAGGAAACTCATCTAGCAGCGTGATTTAAGAATAAGCCCTTTGCTACCCCCCGGTGTTTTCGCAGGAATGTTTTTCATTGCTTAAGACACAACTGCAGCTTAACGCTTTCTGTTCAAAAACACATTCTGAGTTCATTTATTTTCTTTCCCCAACCATAACATGATCAGATATAGGTAAAATAAGGACAAAAAACACCCTCTAGCATGCTACTCTGTGCAGAATACCACACATTTCCACAGAAGCAAAAGACAGAAATTTAAACAAAAATATTTTGTTTCTTGGTAATACATAATCCAGCTTACCATCCCACACGTATTGTATTTACAAAATCTACTGCAGTGCAACATCAATGCTTTTTTGGATGACAGCAGTACAATAGTGTGGGAACTGAACTGTCTTCCTTTGGGGGTAGAGACCCCCGAGACACTGGTATCAAAAGTTACAACCTACAAAGGGACACACTTTTGCTGCAGCTCTGCAAACTGCATGTGTCTGCTCACAGGCCTAAAATGATGATGCCAAATTGCCCACACTGCAGCTCAAAAAATGCAGTGAATTTTGATTATGTGGGGGTTTTTTTCACATATGATTTTCATAGACAAGTTTGTTTTAATTGACTAAATTTGAAATAGAAAACTTATAAATGAAAACAAGTATCCTGTTTATCCTGTCATATTAAGAGTAATACTTGAAGAAGTATTTTTTGGGAAAAATGCCTATTATTTGGCAAACCAGAATGTTTAAGTGGTATCTTACTCTGCATGAAAAGGCAGCACTTCTTCCTGAAAGAACTTCCTGGCACTCTCCCTGAAGATATCATGATCTGATGAGAAGATCCTTCGAGTGCCTATATCAACCAAACTTTTAGCTGAAGACGGTTCTGGGCGCTTTGTGCCATGCTGTTCAGTTTGCAGAGGGCTAAAAAAGACAAGTGAAAGCATCTGTTAGGACACAGGCATCCTCATTTACATAATCCTTTTAAAAGAAAGGAACCACCTATGACATTAAATATAGTCCACATCCCAAGTCTAGTACACTGTTAGGTCCAAAGGATACGATAAATACAGAGCCATAACATACACTGTACTTTACTGGGCTGTGAAAGGAGTTAAAGCAAGACTGGTTTGTCCTTAATGCTTCAAATAAATTAAAAACAATAATAATACACACATAGGTAAGAGGATAAAGTTCTGTTCATCAGAGATGCTAAAAGTCATCACTGCCTTTTCCACTGCCACACAACCTCCGAAATACAATTCACCTCAATTTAAACTGAGGGGGTAACTTTTTGAACAAGTAAACTTTTTTGTGGGTTTTGTTCATTCTGTACGTGCCCCCAGAAGTCCCAAAATTGCAAATCCATGACTCTGAAAATTCATACACTCAAAATAAAAGCAAGTACAACATGGCTTTGCACACTCTGAGTGCTGTATTATACTCGGCATTATCACATTTCTGCATAGTTCTAACCTTGAAAATAATACTTTCTAATTCCTTCTAACTTTTAGTATTGTTGTGGTGCAGGAAGGCTAATCCTCCCAAAACGCTGATAAAAAGATACGTAAAAATAAAATGCTTCTTTAACAAGAAATAAAAACAGAAACAGTGGTAAGCGTGACTAGTTGAAACCATGCAAGTAATTACAAATTTCAAAACAACAAGGGAAGGTTTAACGGTTTTGTAGGAGGTTTGAATGTCAGGGGCAACATACTACTTTAGGGCTGAAATGGAAAGTCACTTCTTATATTTGTGCATTGGGTTCTTTGACTTGTTTTTATTTCATTGTCACAAAAGATTTGAAGTTATAAATACAGAGCTGAGCTATGTTAAACGGAAAAGGCATTTCCTTTTCCTTTCTCAAAGTATTTTGTTCATCCCTCCTCAGTTCCTCAGCATAGTAATAGCGGAGCCAGCAGTGTCAGCTGAGCCTACGGTCATTTACTCCATTACTGAGGCAAAGGTCTTTATTTACTGACACACGAAATTACTCACGCTCTTCCTGGTGGAAAGGATTAAACGCCCCAGAAACACAGACTCATTTCCAGCGGTATTTGGAAGAAACAGGCTACTGCAACTTCCTTGTTCAATATTCTGTACTCTCAAACACGGCCTTCCCCGCACTGGGCACACAGTGACTCCTCCGAGAGCTCCACCTTATTTTTAAAGCTGTTTATGATGATACTGAGCTTTATTTAAGCCCACCCCTTTGCCTAACTGTGGCTCACAGCCCACAAGGCGCGCAGGGAAGGGCCGGGCTGCTCCCCCACGCCAACCACAGCTCCAGGAGCCACCGCTGAAGCTCAGAGGCGGCTGAGGGCCCGCCCGCGCTCCCGCTCCCCGAAGACCCCCCCTTCCCCCAGCCCAGCGCCCTGCCGCCAGGGGCCCCGAGGGTGACCGGGCTGCCCGGGCAAGGTCGTCCCCGTCCCGTCCTCCCCCCGCCGGCCCATCGTCACCTGCTGCCACCGAGGGACGCGGCGTCCCCCGAGAGACAACAGAAAGTGGAGCAAAGGTCGGCCCCGTCACGGGGCGCTCGCGGCGGCTCCCGCGCCTGCCGGNGGGGGGGGGGGGGGGGGCTCGGGGGACTCCCAGACCCACCGGGCCCAGGCCGCGGCCCAGGGCACCCGGGGGGGCTCCCAGCCCTGCCGGGCCCAGGCCGCTCCCCCAGACCCCAGCTGCCTCCTGCAACGGGGGCACAGGCGCCCGTACATCCACACCATCCCCACGCGAACGCCTGTGCCTACAACCTTCCCGACAGGCAAGCAGAGAGCGCACATCCATGCCCTTCGATACGTACGCACACACAGCAGGCGCGACCCCATGAACACGTACACACGCCATCACACCCCCCTCCCAGCCGGGCAAACACATACACCCCCTAACGCACCCTCCCGGCGCGCCCCTAGACACAGGCGCCCGGGTAACCCCCGCCCTGACACTTCACCCCGGCCATGCCCGCCAGCGCCGGCCCTGCGCCCCGCTAACCTGGCCTGGGCAGAGAAGGGCCGGGGGCCGGCAGCCCGCAAGAAGCCGCGCAAGCGGAGCAGCCGCGCCGCCATCTTGCGCCGCGGAGGGACAGGGGCGGGGCGGGGCGGCCCCACCGTTAAAAGCGGGGGCGGCGGGCGGAGGCGGCGCAGTCATGTCATAGTCACGGTGCCGCGCTGTAAACCGTGTGGGCTGGTCGTGTTGTTGTTACTATTTTGTCGTTTGTCGTTTTCTTTCCGGGTCGTTCAGTGAGCAGGTTCCCGGTAGCGCCAGCGTGTGGCCGCTGGAACGGCTCTGCCGCCCAAAGCCGCTGTGGCAACACGCGCCTCCGTAGTCATCCCCGCCTTCCTGCGGTTACAAATCCTTAAGACATCGGGGCTTACAACAGGATTATGATGAAACATCGGGGTTTACTGTTTTTTGGTTTTTTCTCCTAGCGTAGCTCTGAAATCACGCTACAGAGGGCAGCGGGAACAACGGCGGCTCAGGCGCCCCCAGGGAGGGTCAGGCGGCCGCCAAGGCGAAGGCGATCGTGCCTGCAGGGGCTGTCGGCGTGTGATGGCGCCAGCCGCCCCCAGCTTTGCCGTGCCTCCCTTGGGAGCGGCAGCAGCGGGGGCGTCCGCTCAGGGACGGGGCTCTCCCCCGTCCCCGCGTCGCCAGGCCGGCTTTTGCGGGGCCTGACGCCCCCAACCCCGGCGGGGGACCCGGGGGGGCTACCCCGAGTTCCCCTCCCTTCTGCTGCTCCGGGCGGGGCGGGAGGGGAAGGCGTCCCCGGCCCCGGCAGCGCCCCACAGCGGCCATTGTGGCGGCATCGCTGCCGCTCCCCAGGAGAAAATAGCAGTCCTCTCCTCTCCCTCTCCTTCTTCCTCTCGTCTCCTCTCTTATGATTGTTATGTGCAGGGTCTTTCCAAAGGATGGAGGGAGCATTACTTGCAGGAAGAGAAAACCACTGGAGGTGAAGGAGAATATAACGATGCAGCAGCCAGCTCATAGCCCTTCCTTGGGTGGTGGTGGTCACCATGCCGCATGGGCCACGGCCCTGGCGGGTAACACTCTCCTGAGTCAACCGTTTGGGAAAGTTTTGAGCTGTAAATGGCCATCTTTCCCTGAGAAATCTGCTTCGTCTACCAGTGAAAACCCTGAGATACAAACTGACTAGAAAGTGGATGTTACCACTCGTCACTGTGGTGAGGACTGGGTTAAAATGATGCGCAGTCCCCATCCGTGGGATTTTCTGTGTGTGGTATTGGGGAACCTTCAGGCGTTACCTTCCCAAGTCAGTGAGGTGGCACAAAAAATTATAAGCAAACAGTGAGGTTTTGAGTCTTGGTGTTTATTGAGAAATAACACAAAAGCTGAAAAGCAGACTATAATGGCTCAAAACGCAAAGCAGGTTGGCCCAGAAGATATTTTTCAAAATCTTGTCATTTTGAAACCACCAATTTACTGGGAGGTGAATTGAACATAATCTGTTGAGAGAACTCCTGTAGTTTGGGTGTTTCTGTATATTGA
Organism: Chionis minor; assembly: GCA_013398295.1. NCBI lineage: Eukaryota > Metazoa > Chordata > Aves > Charadriiformes > Chionidae > Chionis > Chionis minor. Next base: position 207,949 of record VZSF01009460.1, on the reverse strand, counting down.
TCTATGGCCTAAACCTGTTGTAATGTTTTTTAACAGATTAAAAAAATCATTCTTTTGATCAGTCCCATTTTCAGCTATAGTGTTCCTACACCACAAGCCAGGAGATGGCACTACAGGAATAGCTATTCCTATAGATGGGCTTGCCTGGAAGGACTCTTGCCTCTCGAAGGGCAAATGTGTTTTCAGTGTGACATACTGGCAATGCAGAGAGAACTGTCTGTCTGTGCTTACAGCCAGAAGCACCCATGCTACAAAACCAGTTGTAGCCTCAAAACTTGTGCTACTTTTTTCACTTGGGAGTCTGATCTCATACTGTATCAGAGTAGGCAGGAGGGAACCATCCAAGGGCAGCTGAGAGGAAAGAAGGGAAAGAGACTTTGGTGGGAATTACTGAATCTGTGTGCCCAGAGGTAGGATTTGCTTACAGGGCATGCTTACGAGGTCCTGTCAGGTGGACCCTCCTAGGGAATGCCCTCCTTGGGATGGTGTAGGCTGCAGGGTGAGCCCAGCACCTTGGTCTCAGGTCTCTTAGCAGGCAGGATGGAGGCTGACAGGGAGATTCGCTGACAGGGAGATTTGCATTCCCAGGGATGCCCTGGGCACCCAGTTTATGCTCTTGGCGGCTTTGTTGCAGCAAGAAGATCTGGCAGGATGTATTCCATCACCCACACAGAAGGTAAAGTGATAAGGGAGATGAGAGATGATAGATCTTGCCCTAAGCCACAGAAAGGCAAACTTTGTCCGGGTTTCAAGTATCAGTTCCTCACATCAGGAAACGCCTCAAACAGATAGTGGCAAACAGATTGACGTTTTTCATACCAGGCTTTTTGGGAAGAAGGATGGTTGTAAAAAATTGGACATTGAGATCAATGATTTTTTTTGGGGGGGGGGAGGCGACACATGCTTGCAGAAAACAGTGTAGAAATAAAAACTGCAGCAGGGCAGAGAGTGCAAATGCGTTGTTGGCCTCCTCCTAGATGCTGATTCCAGTTTGGGATTGTGCTTTTCTTACAGCCTAATGAGACTTTACAGAGACACAGCATAGCCAGGCTTAAGTGCCAGTGATGTACCCCTTCCTAGCGCGGTCTGGTCCCTGCATCTCCATTCCTCGTGTGGGCATAGTCACAGGGTGAGTCTCTAATTCTGATTTTCCCCCTGTTCATGGTGATTCTTTCTCTGTGTTATGGTCATCTCCCATACCAGTAAATGGCCTGTCCGTCCTTCCTGACCTCTGTTATGGATGGCTCAGGAGGGGGATACGGTTTGCCATATGTTACTGGGTATAAATTTTCCCAAATTAGTAGCTCTCCTGCTCTCATATTGTGTGGTTAGTGGTAGACTTTTTCCTTTGAGACTCCAAACTGCTAGACATTTTTGTGTTACACTGGTAAACACTATATTCCCCAGCCACACCCAGGACCAGCAATATCCATCTCTCTGGTATTAGAAGTGTTGCCAGTGTGATGTAAAGACACCAAGTCAGTGAGTCCCCCTACAGTGTGTTACTGCCCTGACCTGAGGACTCTGTGACATTTGAGCTTGGTCTGGTTGAACAGTCTCTTTTAAGTAACCCATTTATGTTCTTTTTTTATGATTTCCAGCGTTAATAGGTCATTGCTACAGCTGGAAAGGACCTGTATTCTCTTCAGTGTCTGCTTTGTTGGGAACAATGTCTAATGTTTTTACTACAGGGAATGTAATTGAAAGCATTATCTTGCTGAAAAAAATGCACGTGGCCTTGCAAGATACAAAGTTAGCAAATAAGGGAGTTGTAGGTTACCTGGAGAAAAAGTGTTCACGTGAAGCTCTGTGGGTAAGACAGGTTGAAATTAATTTTGTTTTGTTTTTCATCAAGCTTAATGTTCTTGTTGTTCAACTGAGGTGTACCTCTTCTCCAGACATGAAGACTGTACAAGTATATTCAGCTCAGAACAGCCATATAAAAGGAATTATCTTTTTTTAGAAGATATATTCTTTGCTGTCTCTTATTCCCACTGCAAGTAAAAGAAATTTTAAAGGAAATGGGCAAACAAATCTCATTGCATGCATATCTTTTCCTGTCAGATAAGTTACCTACAACTTTCCAAGTGTATTCCTGAGCTGGGACATTGCTAGTCCTATTACGTCTGCAGCAGCATCTGTTGCTGTGGAAGAGTGTTCTCCAGGGCTAGGTGTGTTGGATTTGACTTTGATAACAGATAACTTAACGTGGAAAACTATCAGTTAATGCAGCCCTTGGATGCAAATGTCCTAATTTTTCTCAGAGCTTTTCCTGTGCCATTGGCATGTACTTGGCTTTTAAATAATTTTTGATATCCAAGGTACAAATCTGAATTGAAAGAACTGCTTATAGGTATGGTCTTCTTGGCTGATCAGTCATTCAAAAGAGATCCTCTGACAGCTGGTAAACGCCATGTACAAGCCCTGAAGGTGATTTCTGCCAGATGGCTGTCTATGTATTTGGATAATAGAGACTCCTGGTAAAAGAGCTACAGTTGTGTGTATTCTTCTATCGCTACATGTGGTGGTGAAACTGTCTGTTAAGCCAAGCTGCAGGATCTGACCAGAAGTTTTGAAAACACAGCAAAGGACAGCACTGACCCATCTCACAAAGCACATTATCCCCTTTTAAGACTTTCAGTCTGTGTTGTGAAGAGCGTGTCCAACTATTCGTGTCTGATATGAATAGCCTAGAGGTTTGATTTCTGAGTAGGTTATTTAAAGCTTATGTGCTGTCTTCTTTCAAGAAGAACCCAGGTGCCAATTTAACACGTCTGCCCATCAGGGGACCTTCGTGTTCTTCATCCAACATTTTAATGTTGGCATTATAGCGCAGGGCAAGCTGGAATAAGACACAGAGCTCTCAGCTTACTTCTCCCTTGATATGTGGCTATCCTTAGTGTGCCTTTGCATGGGGTCACACAGTGTTAGTCATGTGGGTGCAAGCTGATGTGCATGCCTTCAAGTGGGCCTCCTCAGGGCATGGGTCTCTGGTAACCAGCTCTCATTCCTGGTGGAGCACCACAATCATGCTTTCGCTCTCTGACCACATGTGGCATATAGGCATACTGCTGCCAGGAGAGCCAGCTCCTTCAGCATGTGCCTTGGAGCACCAGAGAGATGCCACAGCCCTCCAAGACATGTGCGTGAGGTCCAGCGATAGCTGCAGGGAGAGGGACAAGGGAGTCAAGTGCATGAGTCTCATGAGCTGAGAACATGACTTGGCATCAACATGATGGTAGCAGGTGATCTCACACCACGGGACAAGATTTTGTTTTCCCCAGGTCTTTTAACATGAAACTGCAAACTATGATGTTTTAAAAGGGTTGCCAACCTAGGATTCTGTCCTGAAGTCTGTGCCGGCACATCTTTGTTAGCTGGTTAGCTGTCAGCTGTTCTCAGCATGTGGCAGGACTGATTTGGAGCAGGACTGTATGAGTTGCTCAGTAAATGATTTCAAAGTCACTTCTACCAAAGCTCAAGAAGAGCAGCTGTCTCAGGGAGCGATCCCAGTAAAGACAGAGGTTACAGACTGAAGTCCTGGTTTCCTCTGTAGGGAGAATTTGTTAAATCTCGTACCAAAAAAAGGAAACTTCAGCTACTCAGGTGTTCATCAGTCTGCGTTCACTTTAGCAAGCGGCACAGGATAAAAGTTCTCAAAGATGGCTCTGAAGAATTCAAAATTTCAGCAAAGTTTGTCTTTTGATCAGAGCTGTTGTCCTATGTAAATCAGCTGCAGACCATTAAAAATGTGCTTAATTTTCAAGTAACATAGGTCAGAGCAGCAGGTTGTGAATATAAAAGTCACCTAAAGGCATTCACTGAACACAGCAGACATGAATATATTAAAGGTATTGCTGAAGGTTGAAAGTATTATGTGAAACAGGGTTGTGCAAATGTGGCATCATCTCCCAGAAAAGGGCTACTCCCTGCATGTGTAATCAGTATTGTATTTGTATAAGGATGAAAATATACTTCTGTACTTTTTATTATATCAAAATGAGTGGCATCCTGTGTGGTGGCAATAAGCACTTTGAATAGGATTTTAAAGTGTCTCTGTTCAAGCAATATCAGTGCTTATTGTTTCAGACTTCATGTTTGTTATTTGTTTGGTATTTGGGAGAAGGCTTCTCCATTTGGCTGGTTTAATAGAGCTCAAATGATAAAGATAACACTGAGATCCATCCTCATGAACCACTCTTTCTTTGTAAGTGCCAAGAAACTTCAATGCTAGCGTTTCCTAATCCTAAATTCTGTAGCTTTTCTGCTCTTGTAACATAGTTTTTTATGTGCAGAATATACATGTATTATTTCCACAGTTTTTTCAGTTAGAAATCACTGGTCTGGATGCAGCAGCTCTAATGATCTGCTCACCATTTACTCCACAGATCTTTAGCCAAAATCCAGCCTAACTCAGTCATTAACGACAAACATTCCCACCAATTCAGTGTTAGTATTGTGAAAGGAGTTTGAGAGGTCTTGGTTTCAGCTTGTGGTATAAACTCATTCCCATGCTTTGTGCTAATTGTATTAGACGCGGAGACCCGGAGCTGTTGATCAGCCATGGCTGTAGGTATTAGTCCAGGCAAATAGAAAAGTAAGTTTTCTTATCCCCAGTTTAGCAAAGGGCTGGGAGAAAATTGGTGTGTATGTAAGAGTAGCACCAAATTTGGCATAAATGGTGTAATGGAAGCTACTACTAAATGTGGCAAATAAATGTAATGGGTTTAATCTGCTCTGAGGAAAGAGGGAGTTCTTTAACAGATACTTTTCTGCTTTCAAGAACTTGAAATAGCTGAGCACCACGCTTGCACAGGTATAGGTGTTGACCTCAGAGGATGTAGCAAGGTATGCTGGGATGGTTGCGTTAGCACTGTGGTGATTAGTAAGGTGATTGTAGGGCTGTACTCTTGAGTTTGTGTAGGTACTGGCCTGTCTTCTTTGCATGGCCTGTTTCGAAAATTTGACAAGAAGGTAGATAAGTCCTGCTCTTCTGAAAACCTGTTCTTGCGATGTGTTGTGTCACCTATATGGGTTCAACTAATTGCTGTTTTTCATTCCATCAGGGATGTGAAACAGATACAGTGATAACTTCAACCATTGCTCAGAAAATCAGTTATGTTCCTTAATGACTAAGGAATAGACCAAAAGTAAGTCTTGTAAGTTAAACAAAGGCAGAGCTGTTTTATTTGTTGTCTTCTAAAAACAAACTTAGCTTTTCAGGTATACAGGAATGTTGCAGATGAGAAACTCTGAATTGAAACCTCCTTTTAAACTAAGGAGGCAGTTAATAAACACTGTCATTTGCATGGAGGAGAACAATCTGAAAAATGGTAGTGTTCGGTATAGCATAGAGTAAAAAATGGATCAGTTCTTGTCTCACAAAGAGCCAGAGAAAATGCCTTCCTGAGGAAGCAGTCTGGAGAGCTGATATTTGGAAAGATAAAAAAAAACACCTTACTTTGTTTTTTGTCTCTGAATTGATAGAGCTGAGGAATGTAATAGCCTAAGGAGTGAGCGTAAAATGCCCGTCCCCAATTCCTCTGGAGTACTGAGTGTACGTGGAATGTTAACATACACAATGGTTGTGTTGTTCCTTGAATGATACCCCGTTTAGGATATGCGCATCTTCTGTAGCAAGACTGTAGGAAGCAATTAATGCCTTTTACCTGGAAGAAGATGTAGCTTTCCCTTATTTTTGCTGGAGCTTTTGTTATTCAATGGAGCATGTGTTTGCTTGAGCCCTGGAAAAGAATTTCATTAAGGGGGGCTGAAAGCCTGCATAGAGGGGCTTCCCCTCAGAGAAAAGAGACTTTTTATGAGTACTGTGTACCAGGAACTGTGGAAAACAGTCTAGAAACTTTGTTTGCTTACTTTGGGAAGTGGATCTCTACACTATTCTGTACTTTAATGATGGAGTGGATGGCAATATCTTTTTTAGTGTCTATTTTAAGGTCTTATTCTGTCATAATTTCTTGTAGGGCTTTAAAACTGATCCACAGGTGCTCTGTAGCCTCTCTCCAAGCATTTAGTACTGTGTGGTGTCCCCAGACAAGCTAAACTTACTGCAGGGTAGATGGGGGTTATGTTGTTATGACTAGCTAATTAGCTAGGCTGTAGGAAATAAATACCACCATTCTCACTGCAGCTGTGGGCAGAGACAATCGCTGTCATGCTTCTTTGAAGTGCATGCAGAGGATGCGAAATGAAGAAGACATCCCACGGGGGTTTCTGTGAATAAAGTCTAACTTTTGAGGTTGTGAATGTTGTGCTACATTGACCTTCCTACAAGCTATACCTGACTGCAGGGTTTCTTCGATATTTTCTCTTTCTTTACATCTTGCTATGAAAAGTTAAGCATGGCTATGCTGTGGAGATTTTTAAACAGAAACTCATGCAACTGTGCCAGTTCCAGAAAGGGCTTTGAATTAAATAATGCTTTTACTCTGAAAAGGAACTTTCTTTTTTTAATTGGTCTTACCACAAGACTCCTTCCCTGCAGTACAAGCATTCTGTGGCTCCCAACTGCCAGTCTACCCAGTGTGAATCGAGTTTCAAGTCCAAAAGCCCCCAAATGTGATTGGCTTAAAGACACGAGACTTGTTTTTCCCCAAATGTAACAAATTATGGGGGCTTTGTTTCTTCACCTCGCTTCTAAGCCTGCTTCACACGTTTCATGGCAACCGTGAGAGAGAGATTTACTCCTCTTATTCCATGTGGTGCCTGAGGTTCACTTGTGATGTCTCGGTCCTATTAGCAGAGCTCTGGGAAAATAACCTCAAGTGTGGCTAAGTGAGGTAGAAGCAGCATCACGCACTCCTCAATTCTGATTCTCTTAAGGATTTGCTTTCATGGAAAATGGATGTGACTTGTACTACTTAGCACTGTCTTACTAGGTGTGCTGAAAAGAGGTTGGAAATTATTCAAACCTATGTGCTCTGATTTAGACCAGAGGCACAGCAGTCTGCCCCTTTTGCTGCCTGGCATACAACAGGGAGGTGAGAAAGGAAAAGGTGAGCACATGGAACAGTGCACCAAGGAGAAATGTTCCAGGTGGCTGTAGAGAACATAACTGAGGAACCACCATGAGATGCTGCTTTTGTCATTGGCTTTCTCAAGGCTTGGTGTTGTCCATCTGTCTTCGTCCCTTCCTTAACATGCTCCTCATTGCCCAGTTTCCCTTATGAGACCATGAATAGGCCAAGTGAGCTTCAGTGGATGTTTGTGAGGTTGGGCAGGAGCCGAATTCCCTCAGAGCCATGTTGCTGCTGGAATTCATCCTGTGACATTTCTCCATGCCTAAATGCCCTTCATCTAGCAGAAGACTGTGCACCCTTAAGGGAATAAACAGTGTATGTACACTATGGAGACACAGTAAAATGAATGTGTCTGCTTAGAAGTATAATAGCGAATAATAATTGTCAGTGCTGTTTCTTTTGACCAGTGTGAACAATACCTCTTGAAATACTTTTCATGCTGCCGAAGAAATATGAACATGCATTTTTATTGCTTTTATCAGTCTCCCTCATTCATTTCTTAGCACAAGGCCTTTCCAGAGGATTGGCAATAGCCTTTCTTTTGCAACAAACAGTTTGATTTAGGACTATTGCTACCTATCATTGCTACATTGTTCAAGAAATGAAATATTTATGAACTAATCTCTACTGTTCTCTCAAACTATGGATTTTGGTAATGGAAAGTTCAGTTTAATGCTCCAATTAACTGTGATCTGATATGTATCGTGCCAATTAATCTAAAATGTAGATGTGAGGGTGAAATTTTAATTTTTCATCAACATTTCAGATTTTATTTTGAACTAAATTTAAGTGCCTCAGTAAATGAGAAAGTATTGCATTTTTCATTATAAAATAAATGAGAAATAGGTTACTAAGGAAGCATCTTTTCTTCATTACACATTTGAGTACTTCCTTGTATCCCTATAAAAATCAGCTTCCTCAGCATAAGAAGGGTGTAGGTTTAAAGCTGCAGCAGGACTGCATGGACAGTAAGACAGTACTTGGAAGAAGACTGTTTGAACATGTCACGTTTAAAGCCCAAGATTTTGTTGAAAACCTATTGAAATGGAACAATCGTTCTTGTAATAATGGTATGAAACACCATAAGAGGGGAGCTATGTGAAAAAAAGAAAATATTCCAGTATGGAAGCAAGTTTACATTACTGGGAGGGTTACATTTATGGAGTTTCTTCAGGCAGGAGTGTTGTACATACTGTAGCTTTTTAATACCTCAGAACTAATGTGGAGAAGATGGATACGAAGACTGAGTGGGATTAGTGATGTGAACAGCCGAGTTTGCCTGCCAGAAAGAGGATGTCTTTTCCAAACTTTCTCTTCTTGGGTTTGCCATCATGGCATGAGGGTCAGGGCTAACAGATCTGTTTGACCGATGCAAGTGATGTTATATAGTGATGTCAGGCATCTCAGTAATAGGAAATAATCACATATGTTGCTGTTGTGTAAGAGTGTTGGAGATGTCTCCAAATAGATTGCAAATCTTAGAATCATAGAATCCCCTAGGTTGGAAGAGATCTTTAAGATTATCAGGTCCAACTATGAACCTAACTGCCAAAATCACCACTAAACCATGTCCCTCAGTACCACGTCTACCCATCTTTTCAATACCTCCAGGGATGGTGATTCCACCACTCCCCTGGGCAGCCTGTTCCAATACTTTATAACCCTTTTGGTGAAGAAATTTTTCCTAATATCCAATCTAAACCTCCGCTGGCGCAACTTGAGGCCATTTCATCTGCCCTATTTCTTGTTACTTAGGAGAAGAGACCAACCCCCACCTTGCTACAACCTCCTCTCAGGTAGCTGTAGAGAGCAGTAAGGTCTCCCCTCAGCCTCCTTTTCTCCAGGCTAAACAGCCCCAGTTCCCTCAGCCGCTCCTCACAGGACTTGTTCTCTAGGCCCTTCGCCAGCTTCATTGCCCTTCTCTGGACACGCTCCAGCACCTCAATGTCTCTCTTGTAGTGAGGGGCCCAAAACTGAACACAGCATTCAAGGTGGGGCCTCACCAGTGCTGAGTACTGGGGGACCATCACTTCCTTACTCCTGCTGGCCATACTATTCCTGATACAAGCCAGGATGCAGTGGCAGTCTCCACTGGCTGGAGACTGTTCTTCTAAAATAAATTAAAATCTAGTCCAAGACTAGGAAGAACATTGATGGAGTGCAGAAACAGTTGTTCCTTTTAAGAGCCCAGTGTCCATGTTTTTGACGCTCAACTGCGCGTAAGAGGAAAGCACCTGTAATGTGAGTGCTGCTATGGGAACAGGAGGCTGTGCATGACGGTCTCCTTGGCGGGTGTTGGTACTGAGGATGTCTGTGCAAGTCCGTTTGGGTCTGAGACATCTCCAAAGCAAAGCACCGTAACTACCACAGAACAGCTTCTGTCTTTTCCTGGTTGAGGATCTTGACCCTTGAGTGTTGCTAGACAGAGGGGCACTGCTCCTCTTTCAGATCCCTGCCGCCTGAAATCCATCCCACTCAATGCATATAAATCCCCCTCTTTGGAGGGGCTTCTCAGCTATGCCTGGCCTGGCAGAAACAGCTGTGGAGATGTCTTTGCTCATATGTGTGGTGGTAGCTTGCTCTCAATGAATACAGCCTGTGTCAAGAGCAGAATTGCGTTTTTGGGTTCAGTGACCACCTCTCCTCAACCGTTTTGATCTTTCTGCCTGGTTTTGTAGGGTGCCTGCTCCACAGTGCTGGTCGTTGTTTCTCGTGCTGCATACCAAGGAGCAGTGTTTTGCAGCTTGACCTTTCTCTGGGGATTTAGCCCTGTTCCCGAGGAGTTAAACTGTCAGTTGCGTGGAGTAGTGGAAAGTATGTTCATTAACAATGTGCTATTTAAAATACAAAGCAAATGTAGCTATGGCAAGAGGTGTCCGATGACAGGGACTGAGAATTACTTTTTCCATTCAGAGCCTGAGCAGATGCAAAGCTCCTTCCCCAGCTTCTGGGGTCTTCAGTGTGTCTGCAGGTAAAGGAGGAGCGCAGTCATGGTGCACCATGTGCTGTACAGGAGTGCAGTCGTACTTCTTGTGTGGAGTATTTCTTTCCTTAGGTGAACAAAAAATGTAAGAGGAAGCAGCCTTTTTTAAGGAGCATTCCCCAGGATCGAAGCTCTGAGGGCTGCTTGTGTTACTAGTACGGAGACAGAAGAAGGTTGAAACAAGTTCAACCTTTAAATGGTTTTGAGGCAAAGTAGGAGGTTTACCTGCTCTACTACAGACCAGGCTGCAGAGCTGTTTAGGCATTTCCAAAATGCTTTCGGTTTGGGTATCTTTTTTGATAGGATTTATTGATTAAATTAAAGGTAACTGTAAGAGAGGGTTTGGTGTGTTTCTCAATAAAAAAAAAAAAAAGTCATAAAATTTCCAAAACATCTTATTTCTACGTTTTCAAAATAAATAACAAAACCCAAGTGGTTTATGTTGAAGCTGTCACTAGCCAAAAGAGGCTAGTATATAAGGAGTTTGCCACTTTTATTTATAAATGACAGTTATTTAAGGTCACCCAAAAATGTTTTTGTCTTATAAGACCATGAGCATTTTCTCAGATATTTGTCTCTGTCTAAATTTGGGGTGGGGTATTTTTTAAAATTACTAAAACCTTTGGATGTCACAAAAATCCATTCCCTGTGCAGCTCTATGAAATACTTTGAGACTCAGTCTCCGTTTCATGGGAAAGGAGTATTCTTTTAGTTTTCATCTGTAAAAATAATTTCTGCTTTAATTTTTGAGAAGTGGGAGTAGTGTTACCTTGATTGAGAGTTCAGAGAAGTACTGTCAGGCTGGTTATGTCTCATGATCTGGCTTTTTGTTTTAAATAAAAATATGAATGGGAGTTTTTAAAAATGGGTGGCTTAAAAGTCTCTCTAATTCTGCACTAATGAGAAGTCATCCTGTTTTCTTTAGTCGGCTTGGCTTAGGCCCCAAATATTTTAGAAATGCATAAAACTTGCAATTGCAGAAAGGAAAATATAACGTAAATTCTAGCCTTCCCTTTAGTGCCGTGTCCAATCGTGGACTAGGCTCGTTCTGTAGCTACATGTCACTGGACTGTCAAAGGGCAGTGTAAAAAGGAGGCTGACAGCATATACGGTGAAATGTTTTGTTTTGTGTTTGTTTGCTTTCCCAGCAACTGAAATCTGCAGTTTCTTGGAAAGAGGAACCACATGGAGCATGTGTGTCTAGGCAGTATGTTGAAGAACAGTAGGGTGTCTAGCAGTCTCTTGAGAAACGCCCTGAATCCCTATAAATGACTTATAACTTGCTTTAATGTATCTCACTTTTTTTTGTTGTTGCCTTTTTAGGATAGATTAAATAACTTCTTTCTTCTGTCAAGCTTTTTTCCCGTTGTGCGTGTAGCAACCACAATGCTCTATAAATATAAACTACCTGCTGGCATAAGTCTCTGGGCAGGTACAATTCAGAGATTCAGTTGGCCCTGTCTACCAGCATGGCGAGAGTTTAAATGGGAGGTTTTTTTGGGAAGCCTCAGAAAAGAGACAGCTGCTGCTTCAACGGCTGCGGTTTATTCTGGTGCCAGCCGCCCCCACTGCACCTGTTGGGACTTGAGTTATGGTCATTTCGTGCGTAGTAACTTAATAAGGTAAAGTCGGATTTTAATAGAACAAGCTGACACTCCGATGGGGACTAAGGCAGTTTCACGAATGCTTAAGGAGAAGAGAGAGGAGCTACATTTAAGGGCAGGGATGTGCAGGTAACAATACTTCCCTGAGCAATGGCTATTCCCACTGTTACTGCAGAAGACGTAATTGGACTCTTTGCCATGGAATGACGGCCCTACAGCCAGATCGCACATACAGAGCCTTTTGGGGAAGCTGATATTTCTGATTGTTTTTTCTAGTTGTCCGTAAAACTATAAATATAGGCGTTATAGCTGGGATGCCTTCCTAATAGTGCTGTGGACATGCTGCTGCAGCATTACAGAGATTTTGCTGGAAAGAGTGGCTCTGCATGACCCCCCACAGCAGGGCCCCCCTGGCTGGTTTTGGGTCCTGCCTGGTGTGCCAGGGCAAATGCCACTTTGGGAGCTACTCTGACGCAAGCCACCGGGTCTCCTTCTCCCAAAAATGTTTAAGTGCTGATGTAGGTGGTAGTTCCCTAATTAATCCTTCTCCCAGTTCCCAAAGAAAACACTTTTAATTCAGATTTAGTACAGTGACTTCCTGGAGATGTCTATTTTAATTTTTTTTTTCATAAAACTTTATTTTCTGAAATACAAGATACAGACAAAATAAATTAAGTGCCGAGCGCTGCTCTGAGTGGGTTTGAACAGCTTTAGAGGAAAAAAAGACTTTATAGCCACAAAATAACTACAGACATTTCTCGATGCTTTATTTTTCCAAGAGATTACATTGTTTCAATGCAAACAACATGGAAAGAGATGCTTGGGATGGATGGATCCTGGATGGTAGCAGTTTATTCCATCTAGCTTGCCTTGGTAAAGGTTTGTGTTTTTAAAATGAAAGTGTAGTGACCCAGAGGTGATGCCTATGGATGCACTCGTAAAAAGCGGTGGGGTTGGAGGCACATCATCCAGTTCTATGCATTTTCCATGTTGATGGTGACAGACTGAGCAAGAATCTCAGGCAAATATTGAGTGCCATCTGGTCTTCCTGAATTTGACTTGTTCTGGGAAGGAATGGGAGAATTGGACTTTAAGTCAATGTTGGTTGAAGAAACACTTGCAAAATGACAAACTGAGCCCTTGATTTCTATTTTGAGGTGTTCGTTTTTTCTCACAGAAGTTGGGAATGTGTCTTTCCTGGGATAGAATAACTAACAGTTCAAGTAAGCCCACAGATCTATGATGTTCTATATTTGCATTTTAAAGACAGCTGCTGGGTTTTCTTTGAACAAAATAGCAGCATATCAAGGTTGTGGTTTGTTGTTTTTTGTTGTTCTGTGTTGTTTGTGGGTTTTTTTCCCCTACTTGTAGAAGAACTGCTAAATAATTGGGTACTTTTGAAGTCTGCTTTTGACTATTGATCATGACTGGTTAGAATACTCTTTTTCAGATAATTATTTTGTTTGAAGAGCTGTTCTGAGTAGTTCATGTAAGTTATCAGGCTACTCTGTCTCTATGGAAATCTACAAAGTATAAGAAGGTGTCGCTTTCATTTCCTTTTTTTAAGAAAAAACCCCAAAATCTCAATCTGCTTGTAGGGTAAATGTCTCAGGCTGTGTGTTTACATAGCTTAAACTCTGTTTTTGTATGACAACATCTAGGGTGATGTTTAAGCCTGGGCATTTCTGTGCTTATGAATACACTGAGCATTTCTTTTTGCAGTTTGGGTATGTTTGAAAAATCGACTAAACACAGTTTCCAACCAGTTATAGAGCTGTGAACAAGACACAGGAATCTGCACTACCGTTTTCTTTACTCTTGGATAAGAGTCATTTTGTTCTATCTGTATCATTGGGGACACGCTGTTATGTTGGTTTGTAACCTGTATCTGGCCATGGGCATGTATAAGCATAAGACAAGGTTAAGTGCGCAAATGAGAGGAACATACCGTTTGTTATCTGGGGAAGTCCGCTTAGACAGACAAGATGTGCTTTACGAATGCTGCAGAAAAATACAGATAGGCTAGTTAGAAGGAGCAGCAAATGTTACTTTGGGAAACACCTTTAAAAACGACAGCTGTTCATGAGCTGATGGCATTAAAAACACATGCTCCTGATCAGATTTGAGATGTGATAGAGAGTTCTAAGTGTTTAATCTTGTAGAACTCCAATTCTCTTCCTGCTTAAGTGCAATATGATGAATAGAACACTTTGTCTAAGCTATAAGATGGGTTCCAGGCATTGCAACTGCTCTACAGAAGGTCAGAGAGTCTAGAGATCTGGCACTGATCCAAGTAGCCTTCTCTGCTGTGGCTGAATCTAGTTTTTTGAGTGGTGTAACTACAGGCTAAGCATATTACAACAGTCATTTCCATGCATAAGCCTTTCAACCTAACTCAGCTGTAGCTTTGCCTATCTGATTTGCCTCAGAATCTAAAAGCCAACTGCAATGACACTCTGTGAGAAAGAGAGAAGAAATGTAGAGAGAGAAGAAATGTAGGGTGAGAGGGTTTTGAACTCTTGCACCTACCTTCATAGTTGATGCAGCCATTGGAGTCTTCCTGACCTTTCATGAGTTCGTCTACTTCCTCTTCGGTCATCTTCTCACCTGGAGAGTGGAGAGAGCTTGGTTAATTCTTCCACAGACACACAACTGAAACCTACAGCTTTTCCAAAGGCTTTCCTTCTATTCTGAGTTAATAACAAAAAGACCCACATGTGAACTGAGCTTTACTAATTTTAACTTTCTTTAGAAGTTCTGCATGTGCCTATAGACACAGGGATTCTAGTTATTCCTACAGAGTAAAGAAACTATGCAGCCAATCCTCTACCTTTGTCCATGTGCGTTACGTCACTGAGACGTACAATCTTTTCTCTCTATTTCTCAAATAACAGACACTCATAATACTTAGTCCAAATTTAGAAGTAATAAACCAAACCTTTTCCTCTGGGTTTTCTACTGAGTTTTGTGTTTGCTTTCCTTATGGATTCCCAGTTAGGAAACTTCCGAGAGTCTTGTCTGGTTTTGTAACCTCCTCCAAACTGGTTAGAATATCTTTCTTCCCTCTCTCATGCCTTCAAACAGCAGCAATTTTTAAAGTGCTCACAGAGATGATAATCCCTTACCCAGAGTAGCCAGTACGTGACGGAGTTCAGCCCCCATGACTGTGCCATTGCCTTCCTTGTCAAAGACACGCAGACCTTCAACAAAGTCTTCATAGGTACCCTGTTCCTTGTTATTAGCAGCTGCTTGCAACATGGGCAGGAACTCTTCAAAAGTAATTTTCTTGGCATTCATCTCTGGAAAGAAAGCACCAGTTGCTACACGCTAGACACCTCTATGTGTGTTCTTTTAGGATATTTGCCCTGAAATACCAGAGAGCCTCCCACTTTATTTGCACACCTTTCTATCCTTTAGTCCAGTCTTTGCCTCGGGATTTGGCAGTTCCTTTGCAGAATCTGGATTCTCTCTTATTGTGGGAGTTAGTTTTCACATCTATCTGATTATTCACATCCTTGTTCCAGCCCTCTTCTCACATAAGTTTATATGCTTATGTGCATGTTGTATTTTTCTTTCAGAAATGAAACTTGCTAAATGAGTTGATCTTTGAAAGGATTTTGGGTGTGAGGGAACTACACAATACAGTAAAAGAGAAATCTTGAGCCCCAACAGTGGGAAAAGTTAATGAGGAGGATGTGACTGAGACAAGCTCCTGAGGTTGCTGACACGCTGCTGACCTCTTCAGGGTGTCTTGGATGTGGTAGCACAGACTATTAGCAAAAGAATAAACTACTTAAAAATAGGAATGTCCAGTGGGGATGGTGTCCAAATTTACTATCGACACGTTCAGCGTGAAGATTTAGGGACTCACAAGCTTAGTGCATCTAGCCACTTTGTTCTTATGAGCCAGAAGTTGTAGTCCTCAGTGAGGCCTTTCCCAAATGTTTTTTGTTGGAGCAAGGCTGCCAAATAAGACTCTTTTTTCCTTTTTTCTTTTCTTTTTTTTTGTGGATCTTTGCAAAGAGCAGCCGTCATCTGTGCAGCAATGAAATATAATAGTTGGAAATGTGCAAGAGATTTTTGAAGATACAGTTGTTACAGAAACTATTTTACTACCTAGCTCTATGAAAATCACTGTCAGTTATTGCTATAGTCACTTGAAGTACTGCCATGGTCTCACCTCTGTGTTAGTCCTCTGCTCAGTGCTGGCGCTAAAGCTTAACTCAGGTCTTCTGAATTGTTCCTCAAAGCCGCCTTTACCAGGCCTGAGGATCTGGATATCATTTAGCCCATCTTAACATGGTTCTGCATGACTGAAATCAGGGATCACCTGCAGCTATGTCCTTGTTAGAAGGAGGTGACTACGGTATTTACCATTTCTTTTATCTCTAAGGTGGGAGAAAAAGAAATGGAAAACGACCACTACAATAAATGGCCAACATGTGCCTCAGCATGCCGGCCACCCCAGTAAGCACAAATATGCAGGTGGGTGTCCAGTCCCAGGGCATGTCTTGGCTTATGCAGAAGATCCTGCACTGACCTGAAGAGCTGAGTATCAGACGCTAGAAATGGACTTACAGCTCCTCAGCAAGGGCTGTGACACATATGGACTGTGAGCAGCAATGAGTGTGTGTTACATCACATCAAATTGACACCAAAATGATCCCTACAGAGAATTCTCCATGTCCTAAGGAGAACGTTTTTCACTGTCTGGGCACTGTATTACCCATCATCCCCCACCATCCTCTTCAAAAGGAACTGGAGAAATCCCATGTATCATTGCTGCAGAGTCCCTCTTGCTCCCCATCAGAGCAAAAACTCTCCATCCTGCTATGACTATTGATGTTGCCTAATTACAGTTCCCCAGCCTCAAGCAGGGCCCATGAGAGCCTGTAGGGTACTCACCCTCTTTGCTGGGGTTGCCCAGGATCTTGTTGATCTCGGCATTTGTAGGGTTCTGCCCCAGCGCCCGGACGATATCACCAACCTGACTCAGGGTGATCTTGGCATCACCAGTCCTGTCAAAGAGGAGGAAGGCCTCCTTGAATTCTGCAAGGGAAGAACCACAGTTAAATTGAGCCAGGCACCCCCCTATTGACAAGCTGTATTGACAGACGGGAGCCTGTTGTCTCCTGGCACTGTTCACCAAGGCTGGGGTAGTTAGCCAGGGGAATCTTTGGCCCACAATCCCATGAAAAACTCCTCCCCTCTGACATTTTGGTTTCACTATTTTTAAACTTTTATATCTACCTTTCATAGCTTCCCTGGCTCTAATAGCCATCAATAGCTTTGTGATTGACCCTGTAGTTATTTCAAGCATGAGGAAAGATAAGCTTTCTACAAACATTGCCATTCAAGAACAGGTTTCTTTACATGACATAGCAGCAGAAATTAAAAATGTTATTATCCACTCCACCTTGTCTTGCCAGAGGACTGGGACTCTTCTGTCAGAATATCTAGCAGTCCGAAACATCTGCCTACTTCAGTGAGTCCTGCCTGCAATCCCAGCATCTCAACTACACAGTGCTAATGGGAAACTTGAAGGTGGATTTCAAATTCTTCTACTTTTGTTTTCATTTAAAGTTGCCTTGTCGTGACTTTTCTACCCATGTTTGTTCTCTCTCTTCTCTGCCCTTTGTGGTCTGTTCCTGCTTCATACGGATGCATGAATATCCAGCTTTTCCAGTGGTTGTACTTGAGACTTTGCTTCTTTCAGTGTTGCCAAGTAATCAATGTTCACTTATTTCCACTTTGCTGCTGACCAAGGACTTGGGGTGCAGACATTTCTCCTACAACAATCAGCGCAGATGGTTGCCTTCGTTGCATTGCCAGTCTTCATCTTCTGTTGCAAAGTTCCATGTTAATCATCTTACTGTATTTTTCAGGATTTTTAGAACACTTGTTGCAATAAATAGAGAAATGTGTTTTTTAAAAAAGAGGAGGGGGAGAAGGTCAAGGTTCTAGTGAAAAAGTCATCTTTGAATTTTATATGTCAAGAGCATCTTGGACTGTGCTGTTGATCTTTTCTGCATTGCAATGTCTGACGATGCTGTGTTTTACCTCCAAGTAAACCAAGTGAAATATCTTTCCCTTGGCTGTGATGCACTTCCAGCAGCTAGACAGGCTTTGTGTTTCACAGCTTGTGTAGGTGGAATGTTCTTTTTGCCTTGCGGCAGATTTAGGAGTAATAAACCACATTTTAAATCATGTCTTCATTCATCTTGTGCTGGGGATATGTGACGCGGAGATATTTAGGTCCTTGCTTTACCCATCCATATACTGCCTTAGCGGAGGAGTTGCTGGCACCCAGTAAAACTGCTGATACAGGATGTCGACCTGCTAGGCTGTAATCTAATACATCTGAAACTAATCCTCTTACTGTCTGATGTGAGAGACCTATAACCCTTTACTGCTAAACCTCTCCCCTTACAGCTTTTATTGCAGGGTATGAAATCAAGGCCTTCTGGACCCGTGTGGAGCTTTGCCTTACAATATACTAACTTGATATCAGCTCCTGCTCTAGCAGCTGAGGTCGATAGAGCTGCAGTGATTTATACTGTATGATCCGATCTTTCATCTGGTGCATTAATGACATTTAGCCAGAGCGAGGTATAAAACAATGCCGGCTTGCTATTAGCAAAGCCATCAGGGGAGTTTTTCTCTTTTGTAAATCCCATGGAGTTTTATGTTCACTGGATTCTGAACACTGCTCCCCAGATTGGAGAAAAGGCCTGATTTTATTTTTGTCTTAGGCGTGCATTTCACTGCAATATATCTTTGCTGTGAGGGTTTGGGTTTTTTTTTTCATTATTATTTTATTTTTAAATATATATAGCTAGTCCTAGTTTATACCTCTGCTGGATCAAGTACATCTAAAATCCCTCTCTGGGGAGGGTACTACCCAGCTGCTGGTGCATCAGTCTGTGTGCATGGAAATAGTTACTGAGGGTAGGACATTTCTGTTTCTGGGAAATTCTCCCTCTCTAAAGTAGCTTTTAATTGCTCCATTGCTTGGTTCAGTCATTGCAGCATTACGGCGGCTGGAGGATCTCAAATATGTAAGCTGAAAGAAATATTTTGCTTTTTTATACACGCCAACAGCTTTGAATTGATGCCATTTTTCCATAAACCCTCACAACCTCTTTGTAAAAGTTTTAGAAATAAAAATTAAGGATGAGTCCAAATGTTTTTATTTGTGACCAGAAGTGTTTGGACTGCAGGAAAACTTTCCAGTCTCACTTACTGCACTATACCTCTCCTTATTGCTTTGATGGTGTCATCCAGAGCAGGCTGGTGTTAAGGAATTTTAGGGCTCTCAAGACCTGCTTCTAGCTATTTCTCTCTCTTTGCATTTTTAGTAAATCCTTGTATCTTCCATTCTAAATACTTTCTTCACAGTAAGAAGTCTACTATATTTGCTACTGAATTTTGGACATTTTTTAAAACCTATGTTATTTAATATAGTCCAAATGCATGTCTTAGGATATTTAAAACACTCCAATTTAGATTTCAAGAGCTTCAATGGGGATTTCTGTTCATGTCAAAATTTTTAATCGTATCTTTCTAACAGATTGAAAAAACAATAATTTTATCTTGCTTGTGGCTTATGAAGTAAGAGAATACAGCAAGAGGCTCAAGAATTGCAGCATATCCAGACTATTGTGTTTATAAGCAACAGTTTACACAAGTCACTTATTTGCAAACTATTTTCATTAATTGTATTTACAGTAAAACAGCCTTTGTTCCTGCCCTTCCACAACACCTCCTGGCAAAAGTGACATGTAGGCCTCTTGCATCTTCTGTTCATATAAAATTGCAATGTCACTGCAGGTAAGTTAAATTTTCAGCCCACTCCTTTCTTCTGTTGTCTTTCATCTGCCTATTTTCCTTATGACTTTCAAATGTAAGACCCATTTTTGGCTTCCTTGTGAATGGCCAGTGCAGGAGCACAACTGAAAAATACTCAGTAGGTAGAGCTGGTAAAACCACCATATTTCTTCTTTGTACTGTGGCATAAGCTTCTCCGCTTGGGCAGCACATAAGCACCCAGATAAATTACGTGTAAATCTATGGTCAAATTCTCATTCAGCATAAGTCAGCAATGTTTCTCGGAAGTCAAGAGTGTGGTGATTTATACCAGCTGAAGTCCTAGCTCATCTTTTTGTAAAGGTTAAACTCCTGAGCATGTAGCTCCTCTCTGAACCAATGTACATGTAAAACTTCAGCTCTCTTGTAACTTACCATCCTGTTGCTCCTTGGAGAACTCGATCTGTTGGAAGGAAATCAATCATAAAAAATAGCTTAGGAAGGGGGGGCTGGGGGACAACCTGTTTGTTTTCTAAAGCATCCAGCTCAATCCATGAGTCATCTTCCAAAACAGCAAAAATGTAGCCTGTCAGATGTGCAGAAGTAATGCAGATAGCAAAAGAGCTGTTAAGACTAGTGAATATTTAGCATTCGGTAGCTGTTATATTCCCCCTCCTGCCCCCTGTTAAAGTTTAACTTTTATTTCACTTACCATTAATTTGGTCAGGAGTGAAGGACTGCAGTTGGGAAGAAAAAGAGAGAAAAAAGAGAACTAGTACTGCTGAAAATGCACTGAGAGAAAGCAAATAGCACAAAGTAGCTGGGCGCTCTCACATCTGTCTTGCCTAATGTAATTAGGCCGTAGCAACATAAACTAGCAACTTCTCTTGTAAAAATGCATCACCAGGTCTATTCTTAAAGATTCTGTTAAAATCTGCATCCTAGGGAAAGCCAAGATTGTGGCTAGAAGCAACAAAAATCTAAAGTCTCTTAACTAACAAAGAAGTTGTTACTGTGCCATCAGGTCTTTTACTGTTTTAGTACAGACCGATGTTATTAAGACTGTTTGAAGTAATATTGCTTAACAAGCAGCTTTTTTTACATTAACACAGAAATTAAGCCAATCCCTTAAAGTTTGTGTTTCAAATTAGTTTTTGACAATACTTCGTTTCATACGGTGCTAAACTATCTTATTTTCTTATACAACAATATTACTATTTTCCTTTAGCAGGTTGCATCTGATTTATATTAAAAAAAATAAATGCTTAGCGGACAGCACTAGCAAATTGTAACCCTTCTGTCTGAAGCTCCAGGAGCCACACATCTACCATTGCCTCGTGCAGAACTTGAGGCTCACTGGAAAATTGCGCATAGTCCTTTAGGTTTAAGGAGGAAAGACAAGCAAACCTAAACTGTCTTCTGGATTGTCCTTCCCTCCCCTAGAACTAACTTCAGCGAGAATCCCAATTTACTTTTGTAAAATACACTGGCTCGCTGCTAGCCATTAGTGGACCCACCATGGTTGAGAGTTGTAAAAGCAGAGCAGCAGACGGGCAGGAGGGATTAGCTGAGAGGTCTTGAGAGTGGTCCTGCTTTCCTGGGCTTTCTTCCCCTTATTTATCTGGCAGTGCTGACGGCATTGCCTGGATTAGGTGTCAGAAAGAGCAGTCCCTCCCCTTGGCGAGTTCTTTAGCTTTCTTAGGGCAAAGTGACAGGAGGCTCCATGTCTTGATCGACACCTTATGGCTATTTTTAGGAGGCTGGAGAGGGGCAGGGAGTGGCAAGCAGCGAGTTTGATTCATGTCAGCACTTTCTGGGTCCGTACCATCAAGAGGGGATATTCCCTGTCCAGACCTACCAGGACTTCCTTATAGGGAAGGATTCTATTTCTCCAATAAGCTATAAAGTCAGCAAACAAGGAGCGCTGAGGGCGAGAGGTGCCACGTGTTTGCCCAGCTGGCTGGTTTAACACGTGGCTTGCAGGTTGTGTGTTAGATGCAGCTGGATGCTCCTTGTACCTTTGCTGGGCTTCGCTCAACCCCTTGTATGGATAATATAGCGCTTAACGTTAGATGAGTGGTGCTGTTGCTTGTCTGCGTGGTGTGATCCAGTTGTTGGCAATGAGCAGAAGATTAACTTGTTGACGGAGGTGGTGTCCAACTGTGAAGCTCTTCCTCTGCACTGGTCATGTTTTCCAAATTTTGAACATTTTTAAGGAAAAAAATACCCATGCCTTTTGGATCCAGCAGTGGGAAGTTTGTTTCCACAGTAGCCTGTGGTCTCAAAGACACCCTTCCTCTAGGGCTGGAGTCAGGCAGGGTACCAGCATGCCAGCTTCAGAGCTCACTGGTGTCGTGAGAGGAGGTGCTACTGAGGTTTCTGTGATGTGGAGGCAAGAGAGAAGCCATGATAGCAGCTAAGACCCCCAAAGGCTTTGTGAACTGGAAGGTTAACTGTTCAGGGTGGGGAAAGGTGGTGGAATCTTTTGGGGACTACAAGTGGGGAGTTGCTAGGTAGGTTGCAGGAGGTGGAGGCTGTAGCTTCTTCAGTAGCAAAGATCTAGTCCCTTCATGTAGCATCCTTCAAGCCCAGATCAGATCTCCAAATTGATGCTATGAGACATTGTAAAAGGACTAGAAAACTTTGCTCTAAACTTCTTCCTTCCCTGTCACCTCAACTGGGTCAAAAGCGTCATGGAGCTGAGGTGGGAATGGTTGTGTGACAACAGACTTCCTGTTGCAAACTCAAATCTCCTCTCTAATTTCTATTGATTTCCTTCATTGAGCATACACTGCTCCTGGTTTTCTAATGACAAAATGTGATTAGTGAGGGAAACTTTCTCCTGTAGCTTGCTTAGTTACCCTGAAGATAAGCATAACCTTCTGAATGTCTCTTTTCAGTATACTGAGGGCTGTGAAGGAAAGAATCAAATTTGATCAGACTTTATCGTTGTGTTTTGTTGGTTTGTTTTGGTTTGTTTTGTTTTTTTTTTTAAAAAAACCTGAGCAATCAAAATAGGTCAAAATATTTGTTTGGATTTGAGACATTAACCTCCTACCTCTTAGTTTAAAAACTAAAGATACAACTGCAAAGAATTTTCTAAGCTTGCCATTTTAGCTGGAAAACATTCTGTCCAAACATATTATTCACATTTTTGGAGAAATAACTGGAAAATATATCAAGTATGAAAAGTACTTCACAGCCAATCCTCCACTTTTTGTTTTTCTGCTCTTTGTAATCTATTGGCCTGTGCGAAAAGGGTTGTATTCAGGACAAAGTGTAGCCACAATCAGGTGTGGTTGCATAGAAAAGGGAGTTGGATGCTTTTGTCTGAATTAGCTAACATAGGTTTAGCACAGTGCAGACTTCCTGATTAATACTGGCTGGGGCTGGAGCTTGAGCAGTGAGAAAGCTAATACAGATCTTGGCCATCAGTCCCAATGCATTAATAGAGGAGCTTTCTAAAGACTTTGGCAGAGCTGAAATGTTGCCTGGGTCAACGCAGTGTGTTGCCTTTTCTGGAATTTTCCTTCTGCCCTCAGCCACTTACTCTCCAGTGATAGCAACTGGGAAATGT
The DNA here is from genome assembly GCA_013398295.1 of Chionis minor. NCBI lineage: Eukaryota > Metazoa > Chordata > Aves > Charadriiformes > Chionidae > Chionis > Chionis minor. Next base: position 184,942 of record VZSF01009460.1, on the reverse strand, counting down.
TTCCCTGAAAACAGTGTTTATTTTTTTTTTTTTTTAAAAGGAAAACTTAGATTAAATTTCCTGAGCACTTTTTCTTCCATATAAGCTATATGCTTGGCTACAACAAAACTCATCCCCAAAGACTTCAGATGACAAGCAGAAAATAATTAGGGTGCATTTATCTTGGGTGTGGAAAACTGATACCTGGATTAGCCATCTGGCTTGAATGGGCTATCAAATATGTATAAATTGAGAGGGATCTACATATAAAATTATTGATCTTTTGACCATGTGAGACTTTGGCTCAGAATTGAGATGATGGATACTAGCGCACCACATCATTTTATTACTGATTCTTGAATAAAAGCTCCCTAGACAGAGTTTTGTTGGGAAGAAATATTCCAGCATGGGCATGTTGCATCCACTTGAATTAAGAATCACCCGGCTTTTAAGCCAGTAGGGTCTGTTGGGGGCTTAAAATGTTACTTGCTTTGAGTAAGGGCAATGACAAATGTAGTTCTACCAATATAGAAAATATTTCAAACGCTCCTTAAAAGAAATTTAAGATTTCTGATTCTGTAAGGAGCTTCCGTAAACTTCAAAAGGTAGAAAGAATTGTTTTGCAGTGATCTGATCTTTGTTCTGATCCTGACAGTGTTCTCTGCATTGTCAGAGGACATGATGAGTCTCAGGACTTTAGGGAATATGTTGAAATTTCAGGGAGTTTGGTTTAAAAAAATTAATTCCTCCCCCCCCCCAGTAGAAATAATAGAAGGTTGAAGTAACTGCAACATATGGAAAGACCAGAAGGACCTGGATTTCTCTAACTTGGCTCAGCCCTAATTTATGTACAAAGTTGTTATCCAGGAGGTTAACAAGAAGAAGGTGGTTTGTTGGGGTTTTTTGCTTGTTTTTGGGGGGTTTGTTTTTAAGATTAAGGCTTTTCTCTGTATAGTTTGTGACCACCTTCTAGTCATCTTGTTGCTAGGTAGAGGGATTTTTACTAGGTCCCAGGTATATACAGTGGGGTGGATAGGGTTTTATGCAACTCTTTATCGCCAGCTAAGTAGAAGATCCAAGCCACACAAATTTTTCGTTCCAAATTATTACCAAAGTTCCTAATTTCCCAACAAATCACTGGTTCATGGGCCTTAGGGCCCTGACCTTTGCAGTGTGGTGCTGTGCTCACCTATTTAGGCGGTGAGTAGTGGACAGTCGCTTTGTGCTCACTGTAAATGTGTAAATGTCTGGACAGGGTGAAAAGCACTGGGAAAAGATGTTGCTGGGAGTTAAAGCATTCAGCCGCTCCATCTGCTTTTAACCCTTTGGGTGAATTACAGGGAAGGGAATAATTTTAGGATTTTATTTAGAGAATCACCAGGTATTTCAAGGTACTGACAATTTATCAGATGTCTTGGAAAATCAGAGGAGAAAACTGGAGAGTCTTCTGGGATACTCATTGTATATTTAGCCTTCTATTCAGGACTAGAGGGACTTTTTTTATTTTTGGGTGGAGATAAACTAGGATTGTGCCTACAGCAGTTCATATGATATCTGCTCACCATTAATCCCTGCTCCTTGATTAATACAGCTGCACATATTTTCTACTAGACATCACTGAGTGCAGGATTACACAGCTCTCAAACCCCTCTGAAAAGCAGGCTGTCATTAATTGTCCCATCCCTCACCACAGTTTGATAGCTTGTGCGATCGATGCCACAGATTTTAGAGAGTCTGCTTCACATTTAAGTAAGAATCAACAGCCTGATGGATTTAGCCTCATGTCTTTTATGAGGTGGAGAAACATTAGGAGCAGATGAGCTCTTGGGAAACAGAGCTCTGTTTTGAGAACAGCACTGCCTGGAAGTACAGTTGAAGAAAAAAAATAAAAATGACAACCATTGATACAGGAGAGAAAATTGTATGTGTGAGATACCATGAGGTTTGGAAGAATAGTTAAAAATCTCTTTGAGTTTAATGGACTTAAATGCAGATGAATTTGATTTTTTTTCCTAAGCATTCTGCATAGCTTTCCAGTTTGTTTACTTTAAAGCTTGTAACTTCACAGTTGCCTTATAGTTGTGCAAAAACTTTTGGATCAGCCTCGCCAATTAATTAATGTGCCCTTCTGAAATGTCTGGGAGTGAAATATGTACTGTTGATCATACCATTTTGAACAGATTTCATTAGCTTTATGAGGGGAAGTGCATTCAGTTGTGCTTATTTATAAAAGTATCCATTTTCTAATTGTACTTAGTTTTGTGTGAATGTGTATTATCGAGAGGATGTGTGAGCAAATGTGAGGGCTTGGAGCCCTCCTCTCGCAGGGATTTGTTGTTTTAATATGCCTCCCAGTGGCAGTGTTGGAGTATTAACATTACTTAAACTATTGCTACTTGACATTTAAGTGCTATGTGGTAAACCAGGCAGTTGACGGTGCTTTTTGGCAGTGAGTATAAGATGTAATAAAGCCTCAGTGAAGTGGGGGCAAATTGCCAGCTTGGTTGTTTCATATCTCCTTACAGACAACTTCTTTCTTTACTGGTCATTGGCTAAATTTGTCACCTTCTTCTTGCCTTATGTAAGATAAACTCAAATATCTTGTTACTATCTGTTACAGTCTCTCTGTACTCTAAGGTGCTTTAGAAAAGTCTTACAGATATTATGGGGTTTTTTTGATCTATTAGTTGATGGGAGAAAGGCTCTGACACACAACTGCTGTTAACACTTGAAATTATTCTGTGTGCTCTTGAAATGTTACTCTCTTTTGTGTAATTTGCTTTAAATTCCACTGTTTCTACAAAAGTTTGTCACTCCTCAGACCCTCCAAAGGCTATAGATTTTCTTTTAAATGCTGCCAAAGCTGGGAATTACAAAGAATGGATCTTGTGAAAACGAATTATTTTCCAAATAATTTTTTAGGATAGCGGACATAAGAAAAAGTGGCTACTTTTTTATATATGGATAGTCCCTACTTCTGAGGGACTCCTTGCCTAGCAGCACTTTAGGAAGAAAGGGAGGCAAAGGTCTTCTGAAGACTTCGTAAAGAAACTAAGATGTGGCTTTTCTGTTTGCATTTCTTTCCGGTCAACAGTGTCCTGAAGGGATGTCTTGATGTGTAGCTGAATGTGATGTCCGAGTTACCTGTCCTGGGGCACCTTTATACCATGCCTTGCCCGTGCAGTGATTTAGCAGCTGCCACCAACGTGGGTCAGGCATCAGTGATAGGGTTCAGATGGGCAAGGTGTTTGGCTGGGGCTGCTCTGCTCTGGGCTGGATGCTGTGAATGGTGCCGTATCTCTATGGTCAAAGCAGTAGCAGGAAGCTGGTCTGGATCGTGTCAGATAGGCACCTTTACATCTCTTAAGGCTAAGTCATATTTGCTCTTGTCCCCTTCCTACCTGAAGAGGCACTTGGGACTGGTGACCTTGTACAACGGGTATATAGGTCCTAAGGAATCTTTCTGGAGCTGGGTCAGGCATAATCTGAAGGCCTGTGCCAAAAATTTCAGGCAAAAACGTGCCAGTTCCTAAGAAAGCCCTTAGTGCTATGAGCAAAGCTACTGTTAACATTCCTGTTCTCACTCCACAACTTCACATGGAGTTCGTCTGCAGCGTAATAGCTCTCCGAGCGCTTTGGTTGACATTTGCAGTCCTGCTTGCCCTCCAGTCCAGAAGCTTTCTGTCAGTGCATTTTAGTGAGTTTCTCTCTCTCTGGTTATTTCCAACGCAATGTCTGTTCAGAGATGACCTACTTGAGTAGTGAATGTAATAAGAATTAAGTACGCTTGGAGAAACACTTTTTACTGCCTTAAGAGCTCTGTATTTAAAAACAAATCATCACAGAGGTTTGCTTCCATGCAGCAGGCTTCGTCATGCATCACACAGTTACACAAGGTCATGGCAAGTCTTTACTAGCTTTTAATTGTTTTTCCCCTAAAGATGTAGGTAGCGTATCGGCAGTTGGGCAAGGCCTAATTGGTGTCCTGGGATTTCAGTCTTGAAAACACCAGCATGGGAAGCCTTGAGTACCAAATGAACATCACTTAGACCATGGATACTTGCAGGAACACAAACTCTTGTCTCTGCTCGAGAGAGGATACTCAGGTGTATCCTCAAAGTAAAGGACCTGGTGTGACACCAGATCAGGGTGCTACCTGTTCAGATCACCATCTGCAGAGCAGAAGCCTATGAAGTACTGCACTCGGCATCTCCAGCACCCAGATCCCTAAACATTGCAGTTAATGCTATGAGCCTGGGTTCAGTCAAAGGACTGGTTGTGTGTGCTGGGAAGGGCTCCTGGATTTCCATTAAAAAAATCCCCACAGCAACCCACACTTTTTCTGTTGGTGATAGGCACAGAGTTAAATCGATTTAGGCAATATGAGGTTTATCCATTTCCCACTGCCTCAGTTGCAAAACCAAGCATGAGACATCCTCATCATTAACGTCTCATCTCAGTTATTGCAGACATAGACCCATGGTAGTGCTGTTTGTCAACTCAATGTTTCTTCTCACTTTAGGCTTGTGTAGGAGAAGAGAGTTGACAAAACAGACAACCTGTCTTTTTGGGAGTGTCCTTAGGCAGTTTTAACTACAGAATTCTTGGGGGTCTCTTTAAGAAAATGACCCATATGGTCATTTTGCTTTTAATTATGATTGGTTCCTGGTGGTAACTCTCAGGTGCATCCATCACCCTGTTCTTCTCTTCTCAGTTGTAATTTAATCTTTAATCTTTGTACCTAATGTTCAAATGTTGGTAATAAGGAAAACTGAAAGTAGACATTTGCTCTGGAAAGGCTTGTGCAAAGCAGGTTGATGTTCATGTTGTTTCCTGAGTAGGGGGAAAAGGGTCTGTATATTTCCATTTAAAAACAAATTCTTTCTCCCTGCCTTGACTCTCTTCCCATGGTTGTTGTACTGTAACCTAAGGTGAGCCAAGAAAGGGCTGACTTTAAAAGTTTGAATCTTTAGCAGTTGGATATTCCTGTTACTCAGTTTTATAGTCAGTAGATGGTGCTCAAAAATAGAAAATCCCATACCAGCTGCTATTAGTACCAGCAAATTGTCAAATGTTTGCTTTAATCGGGTTAATTTAAAGTGGGGGGGAAATGAACAGAAGAGGGTGAAAGATCTGTCACAACTTCTGATGGTGACAGGCAATTTTGGGGTGCATGCATTTGCAAGAACCTAGCTTGAGACCTCTTAAAGGGGGAAGAAAAAAAAGCCTAACTTTCAAAGTGTGCACCCCAAAAGGCTCAGAAAACCAGATTCCCTGAAGATGGGCCAAGCAGGGCATCTGAGAGGAGGGGTACCAGCAAAATAATCACTATCTATGTTTGTAAACCACCTTCTTGTTTGTTTTGGAGAATATTATGATCTCTGATGCCAATTTGAAATGAAGTACGCTGCCAAATGAGGCTTATTTGGCTGCTCTAAACCCTTATTAGGCAGCGCTACCCGTACCCACTCCAGCTGTAACAGAAGGGGCTTGCATGACTCTTTTTTAAAAGCTAACACCGTTTTTCTGTGTATTTGCCTGCTGTGTGATTCCCCAAATCATCGTGGCACTGCAGCCTGGCATTCCCTGTCACTGCTCATTAGTAGCAAGATCTGACATGGCCACTAAGTCCCCTGAGGAGTGCGGGGGGAGACCACTTGATGCCCTTGTTCAAAGTGCTGGAGGCTTTGACTCCGTGCCTGGTGAATCAGTGCAAAGAGACCCAGGACAGGATTGTTCACCGAGCCCTGGTCAAAAGCTTAGTTTTAGGTACTCCTCGACTCCACAGTTTTGCTGGAAATGGTGCTGTGCCTCTTCCCAGGCTGAAACTTTAGTGGCTGAATGGAAGGATTCAGGATTAATTAATGCTTATTAAGGGGCTTGGCTAAGACTTAGCAAATTTTTATTCCTGAGTCTGCCACATCTCCCAGGCAAACCATTTATAAGAAGACATTGTTTCTGTTTGCTGCCTGAGCTCTCAAAGGGTGAAAAAGGATAGCCTAGTGTGGCTGGTTGAGACCTTGGGAGGTTGTCCAGTCCCTGTCCTTGTTCCAAGGCAGGACGGAAGGCACGCTGGTTGTTCCTGATGCTTTCCTGAAGAGCCCAGGATTGGAGGTGCCACAGTCTGCCTGGCAGCCTGTGACAGATGTGGAGTCTCACGTGAGAGGGGAAGGTCAGGGATAGAGGGGATGTGTGTCACCCTTGCGAGCAGTGTGGGTTTCTGCATTACCTTGCAGCCATGGCTATGTGGTTGTGTAGACTCCCCCATTGCGGGGTGGGGGGTGTTCGGCCCTCCCTTGCAACGCCTCTGAGGCACCCTGCTCCTTGCCTGGTAAGGACATGACTAAAAGAGGAGGAGATACTTGTAGACAGATACATGCTAGTGATACGCATGCAGGGCAGGAGGCTGTGCCACCCACCACGTTGCGAGGTACTCTTGTAACCTCCATCACACTGCTCATGTCTTCATTTGTTTGCAAAATAGGAATGGTAATGCTTACATGCTGCCATTAGTGTTGAAAGAACAGTTTTGTCTTACTGGCCCAGGTTTTTCCCCCCCTCCAAAGGGAAAAATATTTTGTCTGACATTATCTTTCAAAAGAAAGAGAATTTAGGGAGACTATCTTCTTTTATCAGTCTGAATATGACAAAAACTGGAGCGTTCTCTCTGTGCTACCAGTATATATTTCCTGCCATTATAGAGAGCTGTCTGGGTAAAGGAGTGAACTGCAGAGATGCTCCAGACTGTAGCCTGCCATTTTTTAACTGGTAATATACTATTGAGTCTATCTATGTAGAGATAGATTAGCTAGGATCACTGAAGTTGAAAATTCTATTTTCTTCTAATGAACTGGACACAGAAAGCTATCAAATCATATTAAATTCTTTAGTAGGAAATCTCGTTTGCGTTCCCCTTTGTCTCTGGAGATGAGTGAAATGTAAGGTCTAATCTAATTTTCAGACAGTATTCTCAAAAACAGTGGGCTTTTCATGTAGCCTTTACTATGATCACTCAAAGTATCTCTAAATGTCTTTTTTTTTTTTTTATTCTTTTCCTCTTGGTCTTGTTTTGCTTTGCCAGTGGGTTCAGTTTCAGTCATATGAGAAGCTACCTACTGTTTCAGAAAAATATTGACTACTGCTTGTGGAAATCACAGTAAACTTCAAGAAATTTCACTAAATGGGTCATGATCTTGGGACTATATGTATTAAGATACCTGGAACAGAATTCATCATGACATGAAAATGGGTTGGTCCCATTAGGAGTCTTTGTATACCTTGTTTTCTCCATAATAGGTGCAATTCCTTATGTAGCGTCCAGCAAATTGGTCCTGGGACCAATGAGCTTGCCAGGTAGGTGGAGAATAACTATTTATAGTCCTACCCAGAGAAACTGGTCTGTCTCTCTATCTTTTTAACTACTTAACCTCCCTCTCCTCTTTCCTAGGTAAAGAACTTCCCAACATGGAGGAGTTTTCGTTGAAGGATCAAGGCAGCAATCAGTGATGTTGGTTGGCATCCAGTCTAAAGACAGTATGACATTGAGTGGAAGTGCAGGCAGAGGGAAACCTCTGAAAGACTCTTCCTCTTTGTTGCTTTTAATTTGCAGCAAATTGCAAATTCTGAGCAAATATGTAAAGGTGGGAGGGAAATCACTTGAAATGCTTCCATCCGTGGCTTTCCAGCTCATGATCTCTATCAGTGTTTGCTGTACAATGCAAATGAAAAGAAAATAGATGAAACTGCCAATTCCCTCTTTTTTTAATCTGTTTTGTTTCTGGTTTTGAAGATAAGCCATGCTGATCTCAAAACACATGACCAAAGAGTCATCAGGTGGTTGCAAAAATCTGGAAAGGAATTTGAGGGGAAACTGCAAAATAAGGTTTGGTTTTAGTACAGCACTGTGGGAAAACATCTCATTTCAAGCTTCAGTAACCCTTTGCCGTTCTCATGCACCTAATTTAGGGTTTGGGGGCTTTAGGGGCAGTGGGGTGGGGGTTGTTTTTTTTCTTTTTACATTTAAGTTTACCAAACAAGTCAGACCGATACTGATTTGGTAAAAAGTTTGGCAAAAAGGCCACACTCTAAAACACTTTTAAAATCACCAGCCTTCACTTGTGTTAAATCATGCGCCATGCTTTATACCCCTCCTAATGCTAAAACAATCAAAAGCTCAGGCAGGTCGACAAATGCATCGACTGAGGTTACTCATTCATTTCACTGCAGCCCCCAAACTGGAACCAAACGCACACAAGGTTTCACTGCAGGTCTCGGCTGGGACTCTGCTAACTCTCCCCTTCGGGAGCGCTTTGGGTCCGCAATCAGCACACGTTCATCCATTTACCTTGATGCTCTTGAGATCGATTGCAGGTTCTTTGGGTTTAGCTGGTGCGGGTGCTGGCGCTGGTGCGGGTGCTGGTGCGGGTGCTGCAGCTGCCGCTGGTTTCTTTACGTCCTTCTTTGGTGCCATTTTGTGTTGCTTAAACTTGCAAGTAAAGGTGCCACCCCAAAAACACTTTATAAAACAAAACAAAACCAAAAACAAATCTTAAAAGTGATTCCCGTGAGAGGAGCAGTGGTCAGAATGAGCTACAGCCTGTGCCCTGGAGGTGGACCCAATGTGCTAAACTCTATAAGGGCATATATATATTTCACTTAGTGCCTCGTACAGTCCTGACACATGCAGCTGGATTGGACAGCTTGCTAATCAAGGGGGATGTCATTCCAGCTCGAGCTATAAATGGAATATAAGAGTTCAGGGCTTCATAAGATAAAGGGACTTCAGTGGCTTTTCCCCCCGTCTTTAAAAACTCCAACCACCTCCCCTGTATTTTTTTTTTTTTAATGCGTGCAAAGGAGAGAGAAATATGACAAACCCAGTTTCAGATCTGACGTTGACATTCAGGCATGGAATGAACAGTCCTTTTTCTCATCAGAATTTCAGTTCTGCTTAAGTAATAAATCTTCTTTCTTTCCTTCCCTCCCCTTTTCCCCCATGCCTGTGTAGTGTTCCAGGAGGATTCAGTTTCAAGTAGGAATTTTGACTTTCATGGCTGGGAAGATCATCAGTTTCCAACCTCATTTGCCTCTCTCCATACAGCCCCTCACTCCTCCTCTGCTTCCTTCTTTTACAAGGAAGTGTTGATCAAGCAAAGGCTCTGGGTGTTTAAAAATAAAGCAGACAAATATGGAAAACACTGCAATACCTTCAGCCAACATGTCTCTCCCAGACCCTGAGTGTCTTTCAGCTGTTCTTACTATTCCTTTCTATCATGTTAACACTGTGTTTAAAATTGAAAATTGCTTCCTTTAATCTCTTCCTTTGATCATCTTTTTTCTCTCCTAGGGATAAGTTGTGCCCTGATAGAATGGAGATCAGCTGGATGTTATGTTTTCCCACACAAAAGGTTTCATTTTGTAATGTATTTCTGATTGGAAGCTAGCCATCAGACAAAGGAGGCACTTCTGTTTTCAGCTTGTTTGCCTCCCCATTCTGTGTCTCTTGTTTATCTTTCCACCCCTCAGTCTCCTGATGGACCTCCTTGTTCCCCATGCTCTCCAAGAAACACAACTTTAGGAGAAGGTAGATTTTCTATTTTCAGTGGACTTTTTCCAGCACAGAAAAACAACTTCTAATTCTTTCAAACCTGATGGTTCCCCCAGGTCCATACAATTGAGATTTTCTGCAGAAAAATCCAGGACTGCTGATTGTTCCTCCCTTGTCCAGAAATCTTTTTCTCCCATTTTCTCTCCAGACTCATGACATTCTGTGCTAGTAAGTGCAAGGCTTTCGATGGGGCCCTTATTTCTGTCTCATGAACTATACTGTGGAGTGTTTTGTAATTAGTAATGTAGAGCCTGAAGGCCTGGACAGACACTCTACATCCAAAGTCTGGCAGGGTATCCAAGTGTATGTGTTTAGGTTAATGTGTTATAAGGAAGGTAAACTTACAAAAATGCACACCCAAAAAAAGGGATGGGGAGTGGCTAAAGGTGTATTTTTCATATAAGAAAACCTGTGCTCAGAGCTCTTTGATACAGCCTGTGACCTTGAGCAAGAGACTTTTTTGAAGTTGAGTCATCTCTTGAATCAATAGACCTATACTGATGCATAGAGTTTGAAGCCTTGGCTCAATCTCTGCTTTGGAGAACACAGACCAGGAGAGATATTATTTCCTTTATTTTTTTTTTCCCCATAGTCTTGTGAATGCTTTGGGACAAAAAGCTTGTGATTTATGAGCTCTGCTGGCTGCCTTCAGGGTGCTTGATGGAGGGGTCTTTTCTCTGCTGGTCTGGGAAGGCAGCAGCGTGGCCTCTTCTGCACCACTGCAGGTTAGCAGGAGCTATTCTGTCATCCCTGAGGGGCCTGACAAGGACATTTTCAGTGACACTGATGGTTTTATATTGTGCAAACTAAACTTCAGCAAAATTCACCTGTGGAAATGGATTGTGAGGATGTAACTTGGGTGGAAATAGTCTGAAATATTTTTTATGCATCTTTACACTTATGAGAACTTTAAGTAATTGCAAGAAAGAACCAGTAATGATCTAATAATTTGTATGGTCACCTGAGGTTTGCAATGAAATAAGCCTGAAAGTCACCATCAAATGTATTTTAGAAGGAAGACAGGCTTTCAAAAATGAAGCATGAACTTAGTGCTGGCTCTGCACAGGGTGGCCTGTCTAAGAATGCAGATGCGCCTGGACATGCTTCATGCTGCCAGAAAAGGAGGTTTTGTGAGGAGCTGCCACAAAATAATTGTATATTGATCAGGTGAGAAGATAAACAGATGCAAAGGAGGAGGAGGATGGTAGGTCCCTATTTCAGCTGCTAGGTTAAGGATTTGGATCCAGTCAGTTTTCTGTACTTGGGACAGGACACCATGGGTTTATCTGCCTGGCAATCTTGGATGTGTCCCAAGATATCACTGGGAGTGCCCTGGGCCTGTCTCTAGGGAGCAAAGTTAGCCCAGGTGATGCAGAGGAGATGTGTCTCTGTGCTTTTGCCTGGAGGCTGCTGTGCAGGTCTCTGGCAGTGTCGTACCATCTTGTCCTGGGCTGCAGAGCTGATTCCGGGCTGAAGCAGGAAGGTTCCTCTTCCGCTTTTAGCAGCAGCTTCGTGCAAACAGAAATACTAGAGCAGCGCCTGAGCCTCTCCTTTGAGCTTGCTGGGACTTGCTGAGATCTAAGGGAAAGCGGCAGCAGCTGGGGATGCAAATTATTACTGGCATTTGCCTGGTCAGGTGCACAGCTTCTGGGGAGTGCGTGGATGCCTCCCTCCGGCAGGAGAATCCCCGTCCAGGGGCGGCATAATGAACGGTGACAGAGGGTCAGATTTCACAAGGCCCCAGAAAATCCAGTGGTGAGTTGTTTGGAAATCGTGCCCTCTTAGTCCTGCTGCTCACTGAAACAGGGGCTTGCTGTTCCTTGGGGCTTGCCTGCTTGTACAAAGTTTAATTGATGAGGATGCGGTTCTAGCCAAGACAAAACTTTTATGGATTTGGGCTGCACTTAGTTGAATTAATATAAGGGAAGTGTGTTTTCCATCCGGAGCATTGACATAATTCATTCTGACACTTCTAAAGTGGAACATGTTCCTTTTTTCAGGCTAAGTCACATAGAGGTGGCATTGATTGGAGCACCAGAATGGAAGCGGGAGTTCCTGCTATGTGCTGCACTGCCTGTGCAATTACTCTGAAGTCTCTGCCTTTCTGGTCCCATTTTAACAGGATAGCTCTGTCTTGGGGCTTCCTATATCCCAGGGAGTCAGGCCTTCCTCTGGAAGGAGGGAGGTGATGGTTTAAATCCATACAGCGAAGCAGGAGACTAGATCTCCCATATTTCAGGGGAACATGCAAGCCATGGAGCTGTTGGATGAAAGGGTGAGCGCTGCTGCTTCTGCTCTGTTTCACAATCCCCTTTGAGACTTTTGCCTTTTGCTGTCTAAAATGGCTAAAAATGCAATTAACTTCCCATTTTGCCAGTAACTTAAAACCAAGGTACTTGTTTTTTCATTATCCACATAGGAACTTTATTTTCGTTTTGCGCTTTTGATATGCCCACCAAGTCATACATGCTATAGTGACTGCCCAAAAGACATTTCTACTAGTTGCAGTGTATCTGCAGTGTTGCGTGGGGGTCAGAAGGTAAAGCATGCCTCCTCTGGGGTAAGTTTGCTCAGAAGAGCTTGGGTCAGTGGTTTTGTTCTGGGTGCTTTACTCCACTCAAGATAGCCAGGGCTGCCAGAGGGATGATTTAGGAGGCCACAGAGGAAGAGATTCTTTTTGGGCAAGATCATGCTAATTTATATGCTACTGCTCTATGACCAAGAGGGCCACTGTAAGTTTAGTGTGTCTCTCGTTTGAGTGCCTGCTTCAAATGTGGTTTTCTTGCTTTGTTTTGTGGAACTGTTGATGAGTTCATCACAGGATGCCAGATGAAGCCCTAGGGGAAGTTGTGTTTGTCACTCAGAAGGCTCTGGTGGGAGTTTACTTTCAGCCAATGTGGGCAACACTGAGAATATAGACAGAGTTTACAAATACCTAAGGACAGTCAACCTATTCCAGTCTCTTCTTGGAGCATTTCTCCTGTCCCATGCACACTTATCTTCTATCATTTCAGCTGTCGGACATGTCAGATAGGAGTTGATCACAGGAAAGAGAGGACACCTGTTGCTGTTAAATATTTGCCATGTTCTTCTTCTGAAGGTTGGGTGGCTGCAATGTCAGCGGGAAATTTGCAAGTGTACACGTACCATTTGGCAAGCAACGAGGTTTGAGAAAGATTGCAATGATTTGGAACTGTGCCCTGGTACAACCACCTAATTTATTCAGTCCATAAGTGGGAAGTCATCCCATTATCCAAAGTCACAAGAAGTACAGGGGAGTTTGTGGAGAAGCCTTTTGAACACAAACAAGGGAGGTTCAGTGAAATTCAAAACTAATATATGGGAATGATATTTTTTCCAACACCATTTAGACTGTTAAACTCGTTGCTGGGGAGGAACTAGAACTTAATAAGATGTAGAAAGGAACTGGGCATTTACGCAGTTATCGAGAATGTAAGAGTTACTACCATTCATAACAAATTTGCAAGGAATATATAATCCATTTCACTGTGCTTAAGTGGTTCTTGAACTCCTAGGGACTGGGTGCCCTTTTCCACATCAAGATACTGCAGAGATCCTTGTGCTCTCCCTTAAACTTGTGAGTTTGGCCATGAGAGAGAGATTACTGCTTCGGCTGGCCTACTCGGCTGGTTTGATTCTCACACATTTCACCACCGGCTTAAAGTAACAAGCCAGGGATCTGCTGCCAGCACATTCTCTCAGGATCTTAGCTTCAGGCTGTAATGCTGACTGTGTGCAACAGGGTGCCTAATTAATCTACTAATAATTTGGCTTTGTCAGTGCTCACAACGTGCAAGGCACTTTCAACCCAAAAAAGCAAAGCCATTTGCTATCCAAGATGCTGTCAGCTGCAGGACACCCTGATAAGCTGTGGAAGCTTATGCAGAAAAGAGTCAAGCCCAGTAAATGTCTGGGTCGGCATGTTCAGAGGTCCTGGTCCAACGAGGGTGCCCTCTCCTTGGGAAGGTGGTCTGGCAGCAGGGCACAGCATGGGAGGAGACCTGGAGGCGACTGTGCAGGAATGTGACTAGCAGACAGTCAGGGCTGGCACCACAGGATTTGCACATGGTGGGAAATAGGACAATGATGGATGAACACTGGGGACAGCATTATAGAATAGCACAAAGGTTGGATTATGTGCACAAATAAAGGGCTCTGTTGGCTCGAGGGAGGTGATGGGTGTGTTTTGGAGGGAGTATTTGCCTCTTGGCTCCTCCAAGTGCTGCGTAAGGCATTGGTAGCCTGAATGCAGCCAGAGGCACACAGCAGTCACAGGCTGAAGTCAAGCCACGCTGAAGGAGCAGGCAAAGGCATGATTATCTGGAGAAGGGGAAAGAAGGCACCAACTGGTGTGCCACATATAGCCTACGGCTGACTTAGCACTTGTGCTGCATTGCCCTCCTGCTCAAGGTTTTCTAATTCTGTCCCAGACGATGTCAGTGTCCCCCAGCAACTGGCACTAAGACATACAAGGCGTTCCTTGGAGAGCCTGCAAGCATCTCCATCACCCCCCTGCCTTATCCCCCCAGTGAGGAGGGAAGTGTCTTCCTGAAGGTGTGCCTGCTTCTCAGCTCTTGCTGGATGACTTGGGGGCTGCCTTTAGCTCATGTTTGGGTAGCTCACCTTCCCAGTGCTGTTTGTCCCTGGGGAAGAAACAGTGTCACCCGAGTGCTCTTTGCAGTTTGCATTCCACTGTCCTGTAAAGCTTTTGATAGTTTTTTTGTTGTCTCAGTTTCCTCTGTGCGAGCATCGGTTTATAGATCACTGAGCAACCAGGCTCTGAAATGCAAGTGCCTGGCTAAATGTAACCAAAATATGCGTGAGCAGGGCTGTGTCTTGCTCCTTCGGCAAGGGCTGCGACTGAGGCAGAATGTGCGTATCAAATCCCACCAGGCAGGACACTTTACCAAGGAAAGCACTAGCTGACGGGCCTAGAGGGGTACTATGTAGTTTTAAATATCAAGATTAGGCACTGCATAAGATATTAAATCTCTCCACGCTCTCTCACACTACATAGGATAAAATCCCCTTTGTTTTGCTTTGGGCAATTGGGATTCCTGCGGCTTCACGGCCCCACAGCCTGTGCATGAGCTGCAGGGATTTGCTGCCTTTCCCTTTCTTTTTTTTCCCTGGAGTGTGCAGCAGAGGAGCTAAATTACTGCCCATTTAAAATGAACTGTGTCTTTCTCAGGTCCCATTTTAATATACTAGGAGATGGAATGACTTCAGACTGGGAAATGGCATTGAAGGATAGCTAAGTGTATGATGCAGAGTCCCCACATACCTGCGTTGCTTGGAAAGTTTCACTGTGACTTATGGGGCATCAACCTCTTTTCTTTCACTTTTTTCCTTCCTCTCATTTTGGACATAAAGTGCTCCAGAAGGTCTGGAGTTAGCCCAGGAGCTCAAGGCCAAACTGCATGGTGGGATAAATCACCAGGCTTAACATGATGTGGTTCAAGTTTTGCCAATTTCTGTTAGAGATGGTTTGGGCTTGAAATCTCTCAAAACTCAAAGATCGTATCTGTTTTTAGGAAATTTGCCCTGTCACAATCTTGACCTCTTTTTCTCTTCAGCCATTGGTAAGACTTCTTCTTGACGACCAGAGGTATGGACAGGCTTCAAGACCCAAATCTTGGAGATGTGAGCATCACTGTCTGTGATCATACATTCTCTGTCCTCGTCATTGAAATCCTGTCTCTGCCAAACATGCAGTCTGCATTTGCTTAAATATTGCTAAATGCCCAGATACTCCAAAATGTGTTCAATACACCAGAACACCCTGTTTTCTAATTGCACGCATGAGTGTTGCTGTTGCATTACAGTTTAAGTCGTATGTAGCTCAGTCATATGCAAACCTTGAGACAGCCCAGCAAGAGCAAAGCTGTAGGAACTAAAATTTCCCAACTATTTTCATGTCTAGCAGTACATACTTTGGATTTATGGAACCCATGTAGGCTTTGGATAATGCTTGTACACTTTGACTCATATCCATGAAGATTATATACTTCGGGGAGAGAGGGCTGTAACTGCACTATCATGTGATCAATTGTATTGTACACATCTCAGAAAACTGTTTTGAGAATTGTCAAGGCTTATTAAGCCCTGATAGAGGTCTACACAAATATCTAGAATATAATCTGTACTGTGGTTGTCTGAGTGGACACAAATGAACATAAAGCATTTGATGAGCTCCTCCTTTCTCATGAATGACTATGAGAGTGTTTCTGAGCATCCTCTGTGTTGGGGGGGAAAAGGTGCCTGTATGTAGAGAATTGTTGTGCAACAACGGAGCTTACATTTTGCTTTGGAGGTCTGGGGATCTGAGGCTATTGTGTGTGGTGGCAGAGTGTTCCCAGTGGCACCCCAGCTGTAATATCCCTCTATAATTGACACTGCGCCTTTGGTCCAGCCTCCCAGCCATCATGGAGCTCAGCTCAATGTTGTCTGCGGACTTGCATTCTTCCATAGCATTAACAGGTGCTTTATGATGGCACCATGTCCTCTTCACAGTGCCTGGCCCATGGCTGGGGAGGTGTCCTCCAACCAGCAGGCAAAGGAGGCTGCAGGCAAGGCCTGGCAGGGTTTCCTCATGCTTCTTGAGCCATGTCAGGGGTAAAGAGCCTCCTTTTAGAAGTGTCACGAGAAGATGATGTGGGTCCCTTAGTGCTTTCAGTGGGACAGGGGAGACTCAGCAAACAGTTGTGCTGGGGTGCAAGGGGACAAAGCACAGAGTGGGCTGCGAGGTGCTTCTTACAGGAGGCAGGAAGGTCTCACCGCTGCCAGGGATACACTGGATAAACCTGGCCAAACTGTTTAAAAGTAGCTGTGATGGAGCTTGGCCTTGTGTGTTGTGCTTGTAGCACTTCTGCGTTCCCTCTGCATGTGAAAAGAAACCTTGGTAAAGCACTGTGAAATCCTCCCACTGAAGCTACTTGTGGGTGCCAGGCTGTTTTTTGGGGAGCAGTGATGTATACGCATGTAATGTCACTGCTCCAGGATCTCTCAAGTAGCTATGCTGGCTTTCTTTAAATAGCCCGCTGCTGCTGCTGCGCCCCTTATTTAGCTGTAGGGGAGGCAAGTGACAGGGTTATGCTCAAGAATGTCATTTTGCTTCTCATGTGACCTATGAGATCACAGAGATTGTTAGCAGGAGATACACAGTGCCTCTCACAGAAGGTGCTGCTGGATGCGGGACCTGGAATTCCTGCAGGGCTGGGCGAGATGTCAGAGCACAGGAGCTGAAGGACCCCCTGGGGGGGACTCTCTGGCCATAGGGAGTGACTGAGCACCTTAAACACCCTATGGAAGATTCATGTGCCCAGTGTCTGGTAGCCAGTGCAAGCTGCCTCTGCCTCCACCGGCAGCTCTTTTAACTATTATGTCTAAAATTGCTATTTCCTATAAGATGCATGTAATCAGGACCTCGGAGGTCCACTTACAGAGTGCGATATGAGCAAGGCTTCAATTTCAGCCACTTCTGCTTCAATAGCCAGCCCTGAGGGTTTTTCTCCTGCTTGTTAAACTTCTGTCAAAGTCAGTTGCTTTGCAATATGAGATGCCTTCAGAGCTGCCAGTGAGAGCCTGATGACATACTTTATAAAGACTGTTACCCCCAAAGGTAGTTCAGAAATGCCTGTTATTTTTATTAAATACTTTTGTCCCAAACTCATCTCTCCCAAGCAACTCTGTTAAGCTGATAGAACTGCAGCAGTTGGCTGTGGGCTGCCTTGTGTGTATGTGCAGGGGTGACTTTTAACCTCTTTCGCTTATAACGTTATTTCTACTTTTCTCCTTGAGAAGTATTGGATCATAGAAGTAGGAACGGCAAGTGCAGCTGGATCCTAAGTGCCAAAGCTGATTTGGATGAATGTTTGTAGCAAGGACAGTTTAAATGACAGCGGTAAGTACAGTGGAAGATGTCTTCTCTTCTGTAGTTTTGAGGGCTCTGAAATAGGTGAGAGATCACATCCTGAAAGGTGATGCTGCCACGCAACAGTCGCCTGACATGAACTCCAACCTCATGACTTCTTTAAATTAGTTGTGCCCCACTTTTTGTTTGACACTGCTCACATTTGCATGTTTTAAATCATTCATTTTGGCAAATGACTTTTAGTTTCTGGGTTTGTCAAAGGTGGGTAAATGTAACTATTCACAACTTAAAATCTTCCTGGGTGTAAGTGAATTGGCAGGGGCAAAGGAGGTGGCTTAGAATTAAATTATAAGCTTTTGGGGACTTAGCATTTGTATAGCAGCTATGTAAAAAGATCCGATCTCCTAGTTTCAATGCTGTTCCCCGCAATGAGTGCACAGGTTTCTTATTATGGTAAAATCATATTGGGAGAATTAAGGTGTCTATTTCTATTTGGAAATCTGTCTGTGGTCATGAGTGGACCCCTTCACCTTATTGGACACGTCTCCCAAGGGACGGGAAGTGGTGTAACCTTAGTAACCTCCTGCCAGGGCCTCCCTTCTCCCTGTTCATAAGTCAAGCATCAGTTTAGCACAGCTTTTATAGGATATCTTGGAGAGGGGGACTGCTGTAGATTTAATAATGTCTTAGTCACCAGCCTGTGAGATTTGAGGTTGTGGAATGTCATTTTTTTGCCTGCTACTTTTGGAGGTGGGAGTATCTCTCTCCCATTTATACTTTTTATGATCTGAAATCATTTGAGACTCTCAGTCTCTTCAAAGATTAGATGGGCTATGCTCCTTTAGAGCACCATTGTAGAGAATGTCCCCAAGGAAGCTTCCAGTGTGGATGCAATCCCTGCCATCTTCTCTTTGCATGACTTTTTTTCCTTTCTTTTTTTACTTCCTACAGTTCCCTTTTGTTGCCATTATGGAGGAAAAGTTTTTATCTCCTCTTCTGAAAGGTTCAATTTCCACAAGGATTTTGTGTAGCGTTTTTGTAATTTTAACAGTATTTAAAGAAGAGCCGTAATCGGGTCTCTCAGTCTGCTGTGGGCTTTAACATTTAATACAAGTACGCTGCTAATCCTGGGTAGCACATTTGCTTCTCTACCTGAGGGTGGGGAATGCTGAAAAGCTACTTGTCCCCACTCCCGGCACATCTAATTTAGCAGATCTGGTTTCTTCATGGTAGAGTTCAAAACTGACATTCCCCAGTTCCTAATTAACTTGACAAGTGTGCTTTGTCCCACAGTCCCGTCCCTTCAAAGGGAAGGAGAAACCTAAAGCCATAGCATGGCTGTGAACACCCACTCTCGTGGCCTGTCTGCTCACGGGGAGGAGAGGAGCTGTGCACTTGCTGCAGCTCAGGATTAGACAGCTGAAGAAAAGAGTCCGGCAGAAAGTAGCAGTGGCAGCTCTTGGGATAAGACGACATCTGCCAGCAGGAACGTGTTGTTGGCAGCTTCAGCATCTGAGGGTTGCTCTTCCCCTCTGTGCACTCTGATGCAGACCTGCTTTCCCTGTCATCCTTTGCTCAGTAATGAGGATGATAATTATTATTTATTGGCTAAGGATTTCAGTAGCCACAAGTGATTTTCAGAGACCAATTTCGGCTTTTCAGAGAGTGATGAACACTCTTCCCTTTATAATAATAATTAAAAAAAAAAGCAGCCTCCTTTCATGGTTTTTTGAGCTGAGCATCCTCCAAATCAAGGTGTCTCAACTCCCTTTACTTTGAAAATCTGTTAATACAGATGGGTTTTTAGAGAGCGAGCGATAGCTAAGTCTACTGCTAATGATGTCTCTGGGGCCACAAGAATGTGTAGTACACTGAACATTGTGTGTTGCATGATTAGGGTTCAAATTAAGGGGAAAAAGAACCTGATGGGAAACAATGGTATGAGGAGGATAAAAGCAAAGGCATAAATACAGCCAGGCAATCTGGTAAGTGGGTTCAAGGCATAGGGAGAGCTAGGAAAATATGTCCAAACAGGATTTTGGTACGTAGCACATTGAAGCAGTATGACCTCCAAATGCTTGGATGCTGAATTGATGGGAACAGTTTTAACAGGGGTCTGGC
Organism: Chionis minor; assembly: GCA_013398295.1. Taxonomy (NCBI): domain Eukaryota; kingdom Metazoa; phylum Chordata; class Aves; order Charadriiformes; family Chionidae; genus Chionis; species Chionis minor. The sequence goes on along the minus strand of VZSF01009460.1, from coordinate 165,341 downwards.
ACACCTATCCTTTCTCAGCCCTGGGGGCAGGACTAATCTGCACAGTGGCCGCATCATGGGGCCTGAATTCCCATCCCAGTGTTGTCACAGACAAACAGAAAGAGCTCAAGTCCTCTGGAAAGCAAGGATATGGGGAACTGTATTACTTCCAGTTCACTTTAAGAAGGTTACAATTCAATGTGGTTTCCAGATTCCTGTTTCAGGGTCAGAAGAGACTTGTAACATACTTTTTTTTTTTTTAATGCATTTGTTCCCACCTTCTGTGTGTTTCTGAAGGATGGCGCTTTTCACCTTCCCAGAGCCATTGCAAAGTGCCAGTTGAATTTTTCTCTCTCTGTTGTCTTTTCTCCCAGCCCGAAATCTGTGCCCATGCAAGGCTCCCAGCCCTGTGTCCTGTCTAAAGGTTATGTCCAGTGATTTAGCTGGAGCTGAAGAAAATGTGCCCAACAGCTAGCAGGGCTCTTGGGGTGCCTGACCTGCTGTAGAATAGATGACCAAGATATCCCTGCTGTTTTTAATATCCCTCTGACAGTTTTGGCCAGCAAACATAGTACACTTCATTATAATTCAGTTTCCACGAAGGCAAGTGACCTTTGCAGCAGTTAGGTAAAGCACCTCAAACTTTCACGGTCTTTTTAAAGAGCTAGTGACAGCTTCCTTGCTGCTGGGCTGTAATCATGATGATAACTGGTAAATCAGAGGAGATATGATTCAGATGTTTCTTTGTCTGGGAAATGAAGCACTTCTGTAAGACTTTTTTCCCCAGATACACACTCAGAAGACTTGAAAAGCATAATGTTGGAGACATATTAATTTTGCCTTGCTTTCAGTTCTATATTTGTGTTTTAGGTACTGATTTCTTCCTCAGCAGCTTTTGAGCATTTTGAAAGTGCTGTAAAAATGTTACTATTTGCAGCATAGCAAATGCGAAAGAAGCATCTTCAGATTTGAAGTTCTAATTGGGGTCCCTACGGGATGTGCCACACCAAGAAATAATGAGAAACCCCGCCTCAGATGCTGGAAAATGAGCAAAAGAGATGGGAGAAAACCAAAGCAGAGAGCAGCCAAATGACTTGTTGGAGGAGCCCCAGCTTGGCAGTGGCAGACAGAGGAAGCAGATTTGCTGCTGAGTCCCAGTCCAAAGCAAGGCACGTCCACTGGAATGAACTGTCTCAACTGAGTAGCTTTCAGACATCTCCTCCAGCACCTGTTCTCTAAGTTTCTTTCCTTTTGGCTGAAATTATGATGTGTAGAGAATTGTTAGGGCATAATGTAGAGACTTTGTAGGCTTGAGTCCAACCGTTTGATGGTCCCAAGTGGATGGAGGCTTTCTCTCAGTTCCTAGTGGAGCTGCCTTCAAAAGTTGTGTGGAGGCACTGTCCTGAGCTGGTCAGATAGAGGAGACAGTTGTTGGAGCACACCTGAAAACCGATCTCTCCAGTACAGTCGCTGCATCTCCTGCTCAGATCAGAAGTGGTGGCAGGATGGCATATGAAACTTCCACTATCTGAAATTATTAAAGGGCTCGGCTCTGTCTGCACAGGCACAGCATGAACCTTTTACCCTAGAAAATGTGTTGAGGCTAGTAATGCAGTGGGGTTTTCTTTTTCCAAATGGTGGAATTAATTGGGGAATTTATCCCTCATTTTCTCAAAGGAAGTTCCAAGCTGCACGTGGATCATTCAAGACTTTTGTTCAGGTATATCTACTCTGTTTCCTAACCTAATAGTTCATCTGCAACTTGCATACTCCAAGTAATATGGTTCACTCTTCTTGGCCTGTATTCCTAAGGCAGCTTAAGGGATTTGCCTTGCTTGTCCATACTTCTGTATTCTCTCAGTGATATTTCTGACTCTTTAGGACTATTTCAGTGGAATTAGAAAGAAGGACTGAAGTGTAGGAAGGTGATCACCTTCCTGTAGATTTTGTGAAAATTGTAGCTGTGAAGAGTCCCAAATCAGGCCCTCTTATTATAAAGCACATATATTTAAATCTTAAAGTGAGAAAAGCAAGGAAAGGATGTTGGGCCATTTTTCTCTTGTTACAGAGAATGCCTCTTTATTTCCCCCTCGCTGATATTGCCTGGCACAAATCAGGGGTATGGGAAGTAAGAGCTAATATCACTGCTCCTCAGTTTTACAAGGCAGTAATTCAAGGTTTGAATGCATAGACTATTCAGTGGAAGGCTAAGTGGAGTGAATGTGTGAGATTATTTCTGATGAAAACCAGGGAATTTGAACTATTGGTATTGTGAAGGCAACAATAGAAAGGGGGAAAGATAATGGAAGATGATTGTCCTGTTTTGAAAAGGGTCTGTGTGCGCCCAAAACGCACACACATCTGTACTCGTTTGGGATCCCTACATCAGGCTCTGTCTTCTCTGTATGCTTGTAAAGCATGGGGTCAGCCCTGACGGGACGGGATATTTCCCAGCTTTGGGTGGTATAAACACCTTGGAGTTTATGCTCTGTGGTGATGAACCACCAGGGATTCCCAAATACTTCCACTGGCAACTTCCCAGTTCTGGTCCAGAGCCCAGCTTCTTGCAGATGAATGTCAGGCTTGTAAATACTAAGCACTGCACTCCGGTGGGATGGCGAGCCCTATTCTGGGAACTGCTGTGCAGTATCTTCGTGTGGCTTTCACCTAACCGCGACCCACTTTTAGCTGCCACCCAGAGGGGGTTTCTTCTCTTTCTCATGGTGATAAATGAGCTATGAATTCCTAACAAGGGTACCCCTGGGTGTAGGGTATGCTCTCAAACAAAGTTGGTGTTTTATGGTGACCCTCTTGCAGTTTCTTAGACTTTGTCTTCTGAGGTCTCTCTCGCATTTTTTTTAGCCGCTTTTAAAGATCTGATTGATCACTTCCTATCCACTACTGGGAGCATTGGTATGGAGGAGGAACACCTTGGTGACAGAGCAAAGTGCTACAAAATGACTCCAAAAAGCCTCTGGGAATAGGGCAAAACCCTGCAACTAAGGGGTGCTTTGGGTCTCCCCTGCAAGGAAGCTGTTTGGCACTCCTGTGGTCTCCCCTTCACCAGCGAGGGGTATCCTTAAGGGAGGGGTAGCTATAATAAAACTCAGCCAAATGGTGGAAATATGATCAATTCTTCGGTCTGATTAGAGCCAACAGCCGTTATGTGGACATATGCTTCTGCCAGGTATGCAGCTGCATACTACAGTGTGACTATTTATGGGCCCGGCTCCAATGGGATTTATGGATGGCGAAGTACAACCAGTGGATTCGGTTACTGCCTGAGATCACTGCAAAGGCTGCAGCAAACTGCAACGGCTGCAAAATGAGCTTTGCACAAGGGCTGCCTGACATGTGTCCTGCCAGTGAGAAATTCCTCAGCCGTGAGGAGATGGAGTTAAATGGCTCCCCACAGCCATGCTCTTTTTTTCCCTTCTTAAGGCTTTCAAGTTGTTTTTAGCGCCGCCTCTGTGGCTTTTCCATTGCTGGCTGTCTCCCTTGCTGCAGAGGAAGCAGAGCGGTGTACTGTCACCCACAGGCTTCAAGGGTGACCATTCATTACAGGGTCTATTGTACTGTTTGGCCAAATTTGGTGTTTTTCACCCTCTGGGGGAAGCGGAGGGGATGCAGGGCATTTGAGGGGGAAGGGTGCCTGCAAAGTGTCCCATCCAGCGCAGAGGGTGACAAAAACAAACGGCTTTTGTGTCTCTGGAGTTGAGGGCTGCATGAAAGAGAACTTAATCCTCCTTTCCCCTTTCCGCTGGGAACTCTTAACATCTAGCTTGCCCAAATATTGGGGATGAGGTTGGTGGTCCTGGGCTGTGCTGAAATGCTTCCTCCCCATGAGCAGCAGCGAGGGTGCAGGTTTCCTTGTGCTAAGCTGGTTTTGCCTTCCTCCCACGTTGCATATTGTCTTCCCCTTGCTGTGATGTTGTAAACTGGATCCATGAAATGAGCCAGAGTAGAAGCCACCACCCTTCTTCCCCAAAAGGGTCAGCATAGAGACAGAAACAAGTGGGTGAGAGTGAGGTGGGGAGAGAGGTAAAACAGAATTATCTTCAGGCTGCTCTGCTGAAGGAGGAAATAGCAGGAATCACCATGCTGAGGGTGAAACTTGAGTACTGTGTTCAGTTTTGGGCACCACAGGATAGGAGACATTGAAGTGCTGGAGCATGTCCAGAGAAGGGCAACGAAGCTGGTGAGGGGTCTAGAGAACAAGTCTTCATAAGGAGCAGCTGAGAGAGTTGGGATTGTTTAGCCTGATGAAAAGGAGTCTGAGGGGAGACCTTATCACTCTCTACAACTACCTGAAAGGAGGTTATAGCGAGGTGGGGGTCAATCTCTTCTCCCAAGTAACAAGCAATAGGATGAGAGGAAACGGCCTCAAGTTGTGCCAGGGGATGTTTAGGTTGGATATTAGGAAAAACTTCTTTACCGAAAGGGTTATCAGGCATTGGAACAGGCTGCCCAGGGAGGTGGTGGAATCACCGTCCCTGGAGGTATTTAAAAGACGGGTGGACGTGGTGCTGAGGGACATGGGTTAGGGGAGGTTTTGGCATAGGTTTATGGTTGGACTTGATGATCTTGAAGGTCTCTTCCAGTCCAAGTGATTCTATGATTCTGTGATTCTATGAAAGCTGACTTGAGCAACGCTTAGGAATACAAAGTTTTGTGGGTGAGACAATAGCAGGCTCTGGTCTTGAATCGATAGCTGTATTGAGAGCTGTTTTGTTCTGCTTTTGCCCAACAGCTTTTCGGTTTTGATTATGAAACAGCAAAAATCCTGCAGGATGCAAAGATGTGATGGTCCTCCTCAGGTCAGGGAGCAGCCATGCATTGCACCCAGCCAGGCAGGCAGGCAGAGAACTTCATGCTCATCCTCTGTTTTCAAAGGTCAGTTGTGCCAGTGGGGTGGTACCAGGATGGTGGGCAATGCTCATCCCCAGACACCAAACATCACGTTCACCGTAGTGCCAGCATGGCCATTGGCATAGCGAGCCCCTTGTCTCCTTGCTGGGCTTGCAAAGCATCACCCAAGCCAAGAAATGTCACTTTCGTGGCAGCAGCATCACTGATCCTAGTTCCAGAGCTGGGAAGGAGCTCTCTGAAGCCCAGTTGGTACAAAGTGATATTCTGTAATCTCTGGCAAAGTCAGGAGGAACCGGAGGAGTGGAAATATGTTTGTGTTAAAGGGAGACTAATAACTGTTTCTAGCTCATGGTAAGGGGATGTTTGATGAGGGACATCCTGAGTGATGGAAGATTTTGCTTGTTCTTTCCAAAAGCAGAAAAAAACCCCAAACCACCCCACCACCAGAACCCAGGAAAAAAACCTGTCTGCCAGATCTTGCTGGAGTCCTTTAATTAACATACCAAGACTTGCTGTTAAGGTCAGGCACAAACAGGTTTATTAGCTTGGTCTGAAATTTGATCAACTATTCAAAGTTAATTAAACTCCCCCTGACTCCTATATTCAGCTGTCGCAGAAGGGCTGGGTCCTGAACTGCTCTAAATCAGCTTAACTCTATGGGCTTTATGCAGCTCCAGATCTGGCCCACATAAACAATTTTTCAGCGTATTGCTGCCACTGAGAAAAGCAAAGGTAAGGAGGAAAAACAAAACCAAAAAAGGCAAGCACCAGGTATAAGCTGTGTTGTTTGGTTTGGGGAGAACAGTCGATCAAGCAACCCTATCAGTTTCAGCTATTATCTGGAAATCCATGCTTACCCCTTTTGCCAAGGTTCATGAACTACGCTTGAAAGGCCCAGCTATGAAAATGCTGCAGTATCCATCCACACCAGCTACGATACTGAATTTGGGGTTCTGGGTCTATGTTGGCCTGAGCTTATTTATCTGCTTCCTACTGTGTTGAGAGTGAGTTTGGATGCTAACGTTGCACACCCACTGCGTACAGGGATCCCCCTGAAAACCTGAAAAAACCCCCACTGGCCTAAAACCCCCCCACTCCATGGGGACCAGTTCCCTGCCCTGGGTTCCTTCCTGTGGCCAAAACAAGGGGTTGCCTGAAAACTCCCAAGGCTGTCAGCAGGGTCAGGGAGACTCAAGGCTGCTCTGGCCCTGTTGGCTTCAGGCCGTGTCCCAGCAGAGACAGCACTGCAAGCCCACCCGCAGGAGCCATTTCAGCCCTGCATAGGCTTGTTCTTTCCCTTGACATCAAAATACCTCAGTGGCGAGCCTTGGCACATGCGCCCAGCTGGATTTTCTTGATGCTCTTGCCCTTTTGGGGTGACCCCGAACCCTGTGTTGTTCTAGAGGAGGCATGTTCAGTGCAGGAGACTTCACAGAGCCCAGCGCAGCCTTGCGGGGAGGGGGGTTGCTGGTTCTCTAGCTCCTGGGAGTTGGGAGCAGCTGGTGGCAGAACCTGACGTGGGGAGGCGCAGAGTGTTTTTGCCCAACATGCGGAGCAGTTCCTTGTAAACTTGCCTGTGTGGCTGAAGAGCATGAGGAGTTGTCCTCCTCTGCAGAGGCTCATGGAGGAGAATGGGCGGCTTCAGGCAGGATTGGGAAAGATATGCTTTTGTGTTTTGGCTTTCGGGGTTTTTTTGTCCAAGGGTGTATATGACTCACTTCGAGGCCAGGCACTTCTGAAGGGCTTCCACATTTCTCACATCTCTGTCACCCCACACCGTATTATACAAGCTCATCTGTGTGGCCTTTTTGGTTTGAGTGACTTTCCCAACGCTAGCCCAAGAGCCGAGATGTAGCAGCTGAGGGTGCGGGCATGTGCTTGACAGGCACAGGGTGGCTGCTGCTGTCAGGCTGCATTGCCACCTGCTGGGGGCACATAGCCCCATTCTGAGGCCACCTTCACCCACGTTTCAGTAAGGGCTGCCCCCAGGTGCTACACATCTGCACTTCTGATAAAGTCCGTCTCCGGTAGCGTGTTGAAGCAGGAGCGGTTACACATTTTCAGGCTTCGTCTTGCTCCTGCTTCCTCTGTTTAGCACGAAGCTAGATGGAAGTGGGCAGCACCACACCCCTGCATGAGAAAGGAAGGGCAACCAGAGAAACTGCACTATGCTTCTTTCCCATCCCAACTCCTGGCCCCCCTCCCTGAAAAGCTTTACCACAAACCTTAATACAAATAGAAATCATAGAAAACCAGGCTCTATATAGTACCTCAACCAACCTAATTTATGCTTCTGCTGGAGGGTAGGATCACCTTTACCCTACCACTCCTCGTAGTCTTATCTTAAAGCCTCTGGTGCTGGACAGTCACAGCCTCCCAGAGGCAGCCTGCTCCTCCTTCCATTGGGCAGGAGGGTGCTTTTTTTGGGAGCATCCACATCCTCTTTCTGGTGGCCAGTGCCACACACAGGCGTGTTTAAGTGCAATTAAGACTAACCTGCAGGACTGCGGTCTCCAATGGAAGCCACAGCAGGGAGGACGTGGCCTTGAACGGAGACAGCACTGCAAAAGGATGTCCTGGGAGAAAAGGACAGCCTGAAAAGAAAAGCACGAGACTTGCCTTGGTGGATTGGAGACCAATGGGAAAACACTCTTAAGACCCAGGGTGGGCAGGAGGCCAGTGAGCCTCCAGGAGCCACCAGAGTGGCATACCGTGATCTCTTCAGACATGAAGCCTCGTCACAAAGCGGAAGGTAAAAATAACCCAAAGCTTGTTCATTTCAGCATTTTTATTAAACAGTGCTGCACTCAGCAGTTGTACACCGGCCGCTGATGATCCCCTGATCAGTGTATGAACCCTGGGATATGACAGCAGGGTGCATGAACCACCTCCGTTACAGAAGCAGTGCCCAGGAGAAACCCAGGCTCACAGCAGTGTCCCTACCCTGCCATCACACCAGCCACGCTGAGATGTAACTGACAGTAGGCCTCACGTACTACAGGATCCCACTCCCAAGCTGTTTCACTAGCCAAATCCTGCTCTCAACTGTGCTTCCTCCCTTCCAGTCACCTCTTTGTGTTGTTTAGGCCCCGTGAATGATGGGGGATGACCACCGCTGAGTCTGCATGAGCTTAAGGCTTCTGACAGGGATGCCCACCCCAAAGCAGATGAGCTTCTCTGCGCTTCAGGCTGTCTTTTGATGAACTTCCACAAACGTGATGGCAGTAGGAAGGCTGGGCTGTGAGGAAGCAGGCAGCCTTCCAGGAATGTTTTCTACTCTTTGCTGGAGCAGCCCATCCCGGAGGTTCTCAAGGGTCTGCCCATGCCACTGTGGCTAGGCTGCCCTGTGTTCAGGCACACGTGAGCTAGCTGTGTTACTGCACCGGGTTTGGTTCTCCAGCTTCGCTATCACTTGTGCAGGAGCATGCTGGCTTGGAATTTGCCCACGCTGCCCTGCAGCCACTTGCCTGCTCTTAGGTGGCCTGAGGCACCCAGCAACTGGGCCCTTAAAAGATCAAAACCCACGTCCACTCTTGTGCAGGCTGAAGAGCTGCCCTCAAACAGCAGAAAGCAGTACGGTTTCATTGGTAACTTTCACTGTGTTCAGTGTTTAGCTCAAGCTTAATGCTAAGGAAGTGGTTTACAGGGTCAGGTCCCTACTTGCTGTAAATTATCACAGCATCAGCTAAGGACGGAAAAGCAGATTTATCCCTTGCAAGTACCTAGTCTGCTTGACAGGTCAAAGCTATTTAGCCTAGGGCAGATTTTCCAGTTGGGTAGATGCATGGTTGCATATCAAACTACAACAAGCAGTAACAAGGCAAATGAGTGACTCAAATTACCCAGGTTTGCGAAAGCTTATAAAACAAAGCATGTAAGCAGCATCTATACAGGTAATAGGTTAAACACTGACAGAACTCAGTGGAATACAGTTCTTTTCCCACGCTGCTGCTGGTGGGCCTGGCACCCCCTAACACCTATAATATTCATACATACTTTTAAATAAAGACTGCAAATTAAACTTTTGAAGCTAAACAGAAGAGACTACATGCTTAGCTCACTTTTAGGTTGGAGTTTTCCATTAGATGATCAATGGACTTTTGCAAGGTTTAGCACAAGATGGCAAATAAGCACAAAAGCTAGTGGATTACTTATCTATCACTGGAAAAAATGCACAAAAAAGCTACACATAGCCTTTGTCTTCAAAGCAGACAGGTGGAAATCCAGGACAAGGCTTTGGCATGTCAGTTCCAGCTGTGCCACTTGCACTCCGACATTAAAAAAAACATATACAAAGACTCCACAGTCCATCGCATTTGCTTTATGTGGAGCAGCCCAGCTACTGAACTGCCCGCTCCCTGGGTGCTCAGAAAGAAAATGCTTAGAAGCAGCTTGCAGGGCAATAGTCTCAGTTTTTCATCTTTTGTTTTCCAAAGGCAACTATATTCCTGCAACTGTTTGTCAACACAAAGCCAATAAAATTACATGGCCAAAGTAACATTCAATAGAAAACTTTCTCCCAGGAAATGGGATACAGAAAATAGCAAAACTCTATAGCCAACGAAGTACTGTACATTTTCTCCTGGCTCCCACCTGCAGCCCTGCATTTTTAGGAGACACCAGCAAAATCCGCATTCCATCTTTTAAACTGAAACAATGCAATGAGATGACTAGATGTATTAGAGAACTCAGCATGCCCTCAGGAGGATGGATTTACGTCCAGTTAGGTGAACAATGATGAGTTTGGAAGAAGGAGAAAGCAGCTTTGAACTGCTTTTCCAAGTGCAGAAGGATTCAGGCAGGAAACTGCCAAGCTCAGATTTAGAGTTCAAATGCCGGGAACTTGGCCTTGCTTGGCACCAGCAGGTCAGCAAGAAAGTAAATCGTTCCAGCCATTCCTGTGGATAAGAAAACACAATGTGCTTCAGAGAGATTCCATTTGGGCACCCATTATCAGTTATCCAAGGGGTGAATGAGTCATGAAGACAGATTTTCAGAAGGACCTAAATAATTTCCAAGGTCTGAACGCAGGTTTCCCAAGCAACTTAAGTACTTCAGTGGGGAAAGCATTTTGAAGTTAATCATGAAACATGATGGGTCTTCCCCCCTCCAGCTCCCTCCGTCCTGCATTACCTGCCTGCAGGTTTAACAATCTGAATATCTTTGCAATACTTTGGACCCTGTGACATTGCCACCTCAGGTCCTCGCTGATGTAAGTGCCCTTGTTCCTTGGCCTGCAGCAAAGCTAGACAGATTTACACTACATGAGGAACTGGCCCTTTCAGCAATACCTGCTGATGGCAGATTTTGGGGGAGCCATTAGCAGGAGCTACAAAGTGCCGTAGGAGCCAACAAGGCCTACAAAAGCAGCCCCATCTGTTCCTCGCTCGCCTTTGGAATGGAACTGGGAAGCCCATGAAGGACTTTAATCCTTAAAAATGCATAGAAAGGAGACTGTCTCGAGAAGCCAGGCTACATATTACCATCAGGTAGACTTTGGCCTGTACCCATTAAAGAATTCCCCTTGAGACTGGTGTGCAGTCTGTGCAGCAGGCCCAAGAGGACAAGGCGCTCCAGCTACGACATGAGCCTGTGCTACAATGAGACTGCTTCTGGGAAAGGGTAAAAACAGTGAATACAATTTCCCTCCCATCCTCTACACCGAGTTTTGCAAAGACTTGTGGTGGAGCATGTATTCGTTTTAACTTGGTGCTGGACTGGCTCTCATCCAGGAGCAAAACACACAAGCACAGAGATGGAAAGCACTCTCACCTTCAAAGAGAGAAAATGGCGTGTCTGGAGTCCGGCACCCGTGTTGACCATAGCTTAAGCACCACTCTGCAAACTGAGAAAAGAGGAATAATTAGTGTTCTGACATTGTTAAAGACAGATCTTAAAAAAATTATCATCCTCATCCTCACATTATCCCCTGCAGAGCAAGGCTTCTGCAGTGTATTCCTTCTGTACAGGCTGTCAGACAAGTGACTGCGCTGCTGAAGGACTATTGTGGTGGAGCTGGTCAGATCTAGCTGCAACTCTGCCATACTAGAAATAAGGTTTCAGAGGCAAAAGTGATGACATAAAAGGCAGAAGTGAATAATGCCCTCTCCCTTCCTTACACAGGCTCTCACCTTGCAGGCCCTGTACAGGTATTTCATGTTCTGAGTGAGGTTGTACAGGGCTAGAAAGCCATAAGCATTGCCAGCCGTCCCGTGGCACAGCCCGTAGCCTTTCTTCAGTAACCCGTGCTGCCAGATCACTTCTGCGCACTGCAGGGCATCATTTAGGTACTGCTGTTCCCCAAAGACCTGCAGAGACAAGAAATATTCCCTCTTGCTGAGGCAATTTCCTCCACACAAAGAGTATCCCTGTGTGAGTGGGGAGGCTTGGGTTAATTAGTTTCTCTCCTACTGAAGTCTTAATGCTGTGACTTTGCTGTCTCCTTTAAAGGAGGATGTTTTTGATATGATGAATGGGGCTGTATGTCCATTACTTCGCACATCACCATCGGTCACCTGCAGCAGGACTCCCCACATGGCTAATAGGTATTTTCAAAAATAATTTTTTAAAAGACTAATTTCTGTTTCGGTCAGTGGTCCCTATGGGGTGATTTCATTGCAAGAAACCATCCTACTCTCAGGCCGGGGGGGGGGGTTCTCAACAGGGTCTTCTCCATGATGAAGCACCACATTTAAGGGTCCCCAAAGGGTCTTTGGAAGATTTCTGGTACCTTGTAGGCCTGGACAAGCATGTAGATAACACCTGGTGCCCCATGGCACCAGTGGACGAGTAGGTCTCTGGTGTCGTCGATGCACGGAGGGTAATTGCCTGATGGGAACTTGAGCTGGCAGACGTAGTCCACACTGGGTTTGACTGTGTTGTGCAGTTTTACTTGGCTCACTCCAAGACCGGGCTAAGAGAGAGAAAGCGTTAAACCAGCGAGAATTACCATCCTGCCTCTCCCTAACAGACCCAAGATCTGCCTGAAAGGCATAAACAAAGCCAACTATGGCCACGTTCCCTCTTGCTCCTTGTAAATGAAGTAATTTCTTTGGTCCAGGATTTCACACATCTCAAATACGCACTTGGCCCCAGGCTGCTCTGCCCTTTGGCAGGGACTTATTTTCAGTCATATCCTTGCATCCTCAGAAAAAAAGGCTGCCCCTAATGTGTCACCCGGCTCTCTAAGCAAGAAGGCTTGCTGCTTCTTTTGCTGAAGATGAGCAGGAATATTTTCAGGTACCCAGAGTTGGAGTAAAGAAATAAACTGTCTAAAATCAATATTAAGGATGAATACCAGGAACGATCCCTAGCACCTAGGGCATCTCAGCTCTGAGCTGCTGGGCCAGCCCAGCCGGCAGGCCGTGATGCTGCATTTTCACAGATGTTTCTGGGTAATTGCAAGGGGGTGACTTCACTGCTGACCTCAGAGAGAAGCAAGGGAGTGGCTTCCACGTCCTCTTCCAATGCCACTGCCTCACATGAAATCTGTGCAGTTCTAATTTCCCATGGCAGACTGCAATGAGCACTCTCATCTAAGGATCACACTGTTCCCAGGTGGATAACTTGAAAATTAAAAATCAATACTTGTGCTGTATAACCATTAGAGATAAAAGTCCAATGTTCCCTCCGTATTTCCTTCGTTTGCTTCCCTCAAGGCTTTTTGTGCATCATGCTTGTCTGATCCAGGCTCCTAGTACTTCACTTGGCAGGGAAACCTGAAGCTCATGCAGTATTCTATGGGAGACTTACACTTAAAATTATTTAAAACATCACCCTGGGAACAAGCTCAGGGATTTGGTGCAAATTTGGGCTCGCAGCACACTGCTGTCTCCCCTGCTCCAAACTAGCTGTTTTGTACTCCTGGGCAATAATCACCTCAAATCCTCCTCTTGCTAAATCTCCTCCTGCTTAAAGAAACCCAACCACCCCTTCCTCTCTGAGTCACATAAGAGGGTTATATTCACAGGAACTCCGCTTATCCTGTATATGGGCTTGAACTCTGAGGGTCCTGAAGGAATCCAGTAGTTGCAAGTTGGAAGTAGTTGGAACCCGGTGGCTTTTTTCCCACCTGCTGTGAGAGCTGGGTCTAATAAAAGGCATCATCTATTTCTATGAAAATTGCTGTTAAAATAATCTGAGTCGCTCAGTGGGTGCCCTTAGTGCTTTGAAAACGCCATGTTATTTATTACTGTTATTTTTCTAAGAGCTTAAGCACTGTAAATTTATACACAAAGTGACCCACATAGGGGAATTATGACCCTCAATCAGAGCCAGGGAAGGGAATATTCCCAGAGCTCCAGTGAGTTGTGCTAAATTGCGAGAAAGACGGCATCAAAGCATAGGGGCACTACAGGTCCCAACCTCTTGTCTTGCCCTGCCTACTTCAGGCACTACAGAACTTAGCTGCTTTATCAAAGTAAACACTCCTACTCCTTCCACATTTAGAGATAGGCCCTGATGTGGAAACAAAGGCATTTCCCACTTTCCTACTATGAATACAATCTCTTTCGCCACGCTTTTCTTATAGAGCTTCTCACTCTGGAAAGATCTGAGATTGCTCCAAGTAGCCACCTCAAAAAATGCAGGAAGCCCACAGATAGCAAAAAATGAGAATACTTTATAAGCAATCAACACAAGAGGGGGAAGCTCAGACCCAGCTGATCCACAGGGCTTCATTATGTAAAGTTGCTGGTATAATGCAGGCCACATTCCTCTACTGTTCTCCATGGAGGTGCCAAATTCAATCTCACGGACTCAGAGAAAACCTTTAGAAGTGGGGATGCATGATCAAACACAGGACTAAGTCCATTAGACAAGGGATCTTGCCCAGCTTGACATCACCATGAGGCAATTTGAGATGGGATGGGATGGGATGGGACAGAAGAGAATAGAAATGCTTCTCCTTGTTCAAAGAAATATCAATCAGCTGCTAAAGCCCCCTCCCCTCCAGTGCCTCTTACCTGCATGAGATAGTAGTAAATCCCAGCCAAACCATGGGCTGCCCCTACATAGTACTCCTGGTACCACTCATACATCAGTGGGCTCTTTGCTGTGAAGTTCCTCCTTTTGGCCAAGCTCTCTCCTGAGGCCACAACTGCTTCACAGACCTGTCGATGGAAAGAGATTCAGGTGAGGGAAATGCTGCTGTCCTGGACGCAGCACAGTGAGTATCCCGACACAGAGCAAGAGAGTTGTTTTTCTGTCCAAGCAGAGGGAAGGGTGCAGGTGAGAGAGTGAAATATATGCCAATTCAGTACTGCCTATGGATTTATATAAATGGATGGCTGAAGGGCATGTGGTGCTTTGCTCCTTTGGAAGAAGAGCAGCAGAGATACCATGACGTGGTTTCTCCCTTGTTGCCAGAGTTCTCTGCATCTAGCATTGATTTTTGCCTGCCCAAAGATGAGCTGCATGGGAAGAGACAGCTAACAAATCAGCAGAAGACACAGTACCTGCTGAATGTGACTCTGAGGGATCTTTTCCTCTCCAAAGTGCTTGTTCACAAATATCAGTGCATAGAGGTAGCCCATGCGCCCATACAGCAGTTCATCTGGCACTCGTGAGTCAAGCTTGTGTAGATGGAGCAAACTACAAAGAAAAATTCACATGGGGGACATCAGAGGAAACTCAAAGTCACATAACAAAGCAGTGAGACTGGAGCTTGAAACCATGATTTGTTCCTTCATGCTGCCTGCACCCTGGGAGATGTCAGGCCAGCCTCTGGGCCTCAGCATTCCAGCTATGCAAGGTGCAGAATTCCTCTTTCCCCTCTGCTTTTTGCTTGGGTTATTGCTTCAGTCTGTTCAGTCTTTACAATGCACTTGTACAATGCACTTGTACTATATCCTTGGTTTTGAGCACCAGCTCCGGGAAAGCTACTTGTGGGGAAACCCGGGATATAGGAAAAAGTCAGCATAAAGTTGCTCACTGCTCAGGTAAGGCTGCCAACCATTACTTCCCTGTGATGCTGTTGGCATGGCAGACCCTCTGCCAAAAATTACTATTTTCAAACTAACCCGGCCTCTGTTTAATTTGGCTGCTCAAGGAATGCTAGAAAGTCAAACTAGTGCTGATGTTATGTGGAAAAATCTCACCTCTCATAATCAGAAGTTCTGATAGAAAATGCCCTTTCTCTCCATGCCTGCAAGTGGCCAGGGCACACTGTCAGGGGAGAAAGAGGTGCCTCCATGAGCTAAAAATCTAGGTAAGAGGTGGGGAGAAGCAGCTGAAAACGTCATTTAACATCAAGCCTCTGTGGCACATGTAAGAAGTCTTCCCTAGGGAGAGCTAAGCGGTAGTGAGGGCAGCTCAGCGGAGTGTGAGTGCTGTGGGCTCTCTCTCAAGCTACCACACTGAGGGTAGCTTGGCTGGCACTAGGCTTTAGCCCATGAGTGCAGATCGAGAGGTCTGCTGGAGTCAGGTATTTTCTTTGCCATTTTTCTGTTATCATGCTGCAAAGTTGGTGATATTCCTCTAGCGCTAACAGAGACTGACAGCTCTTCACACCGGTGCTTTGTAGCCCAACTCACTCTCAATGCAATTTTCCCTTTGTTTTGCCTCTCGTCACAAGCAGGGATGTGACTGGTTTTGGCTTTATTTTTCTGTTCACCCCTGAGACAGCAATCTGAAAAATGCCATCGCTTTTAAAATACCAGCATAAGTGGCTTCACGGCTCTTCCCTCAGCTGCCTCCTGCGGTGGCTGCAAGAGGGAAGAAGGTGAAGAAACCAGCCTGGAGAGCTGTCTGTGTGCAGGGCTTCCCTGTCACAGCAGCGTGAGGAGCAGAAAAGGTGCCCTGGCAGCCTTGGCTCCTGGGCAGAACAATGTGTTGCAAAGGAAAGAAGCAACCAAACGTCTAGAGTACCCTCGGAGTAGACACAGGATGCTGGGCTGTGATTCCCCACAGCAGGAAATTTTCCCTTGGCGCTGGACTCAAAGTGAGCAGGGATATTAAAGGAGAAAGGAGACAGCAGTGTCACAAAGCGGATTGTCCCCATCTCCTCATGTACCACTTGAGATGTGCATTGCTCCACGGGGGAGATTTCTCGCAGATTAAACCCAAGAGACAGACTTTACATCCAAGACTAGGGAGTTCTGCTCCAAGCAGAGGTCCCACTCTTAGCTGTGTGGGCTGAAAGCAAAGTCCTGCTGCCTCCTCGTGTCCCCTGTCCCCAAGTACAAGGAAGGCAGATGAAGAGGAGGGTTTCCACGGGGGAAAACTGTTTTGACACAGGGATTCTGGCCAGAAGAGATGCTGGCTGGTGATGCTCTGAGATGTCAGGGAAATGCCAGGTGCAATAGAAGGAATGGATCAGAGGATGAACAGTTAATACCCACAGTGGGGATTTTCGGAGGTCTGGATGAGAAATCTTCTTTTTGTGGGGAAACCAGGAGCAGCTGGAGCTACTATTTTTGCTCCTTATGAATTACTGCTTCTAACTCTAGCTGCTTTTCCCAGCCAGGCTAATCAAGGGAAGAAGCCTGCCAGCAGTTTCTGTTGTTTTTTTGAAATGTGCGGCAGGGCTGTATGACATGCACGCAGCAAGAGACGCCTGGGATGCTGCTGGACTACTTGCATGCGGAATGCATTTCTCAGGTGCGAGGGGGTAAATGGAGGTCCCTGAAAGGAAGAGCCACTCCTGCTCACATATCAGCCTATTACCTCAACTGTCAAAAATCAGTAGTTTCTGGGCAGAGGGAAAGCAAGGCAGCTGTAGAGTAAAATGGGATTTTTGTACGCCATTGGCTCTAAAAGCAAATCTCTGACCTTCTGAATTGGTGGGAGATGGCAGGGAAAAGAGGACTCCTGGAACATGGCTCAGATTTTCAGAGACTCTTGGAAAATGGGCTGCCCTGAAATGTTAATTCTCTCCAGAGCATAAAAGCACATTTGTTGGTCACGAACTCATTTAGGCCAAGAGCAAGGAACTAAGAAAAACCAAGCTTCTGTCTCTTCCACTGCAGGTAAAACCTGGCTGATGGAGTCTCTCTTCGGGCTCTGTAAAGATGAGGTACTTTAAAAGACTAAAAACAAAATGGAGAGAGGCCCTCCTTCTCCACAGCTGTAATAGCAGTGCATTTTCTATGCACTTGCACTGCATAACTTAGCAACTGTTCTGTAACTAAACACCATACTCAAAACCCACTTAAGATTCGATTAAGGGAGCTATTTCTCAAAGAAATACTCTCTTTTTAAAGGTAGCATGGTCAGGCTAACTGCTCTGGGAATTGGTGGCAGAGTAAGGACAGTATAACTGTTCCTTCGAGAAAGCCACATTTTTCTTTTTGTCTCCTCTCAGACGTATGAAGAAACCAATTTCCAAGGCTCTGCCTTTATTATGCCATTAGATGGCAGTACAGAATTAATCATGAGTTTCCATTCTGCCACGAAACTGTAGGCAGAACAGGACGGATATGGGGAGGACAGAGCTACAGCAAGGAAACATGAATTAGGGATTTTTCACAACTTGGGCTTAGGTATTTACCACAACTGGCCAGTACTGTTTACAGATTAGTTCCCTTTTTGTTAGCAAATATATTAACCGTAGTGAGATTCACCCCTTTGACACAGTATTAAGCAAAACCTAAGCCACATATTATTTCAAGAATAAAAAAAGAGTGTTCTGTCCTCAGGCTGACAGTATCCACATAAATCAGAAGCTATTCTTAATTAAGGGAGTGGGAACTTGGTGTCCAAACTGTACAGGCACCTCTGATTCCCACCCATGGCTTTTCTAATTGATATTATGCATCACTTGCTCATGGCTGTTGACGGACACTCAGTGTTGCTACAAAGTGTTAGGAGTTATGTCTTGGTTTTGTGCTGACCACCCATAAATGGAAAATCTTTACAAGGCTGTTTCTCACCTTCTCAAAACTGATCTCCCTTAACCAAGAAAAGCTTGTAACGTCATCTCCTTGACTTCTTTCCTTCCTCTACCCCATGCTGATCTGACTGCAGGACTGCTTGTTTGTCCTTTTCTTGTCTTAAGCACCCAATAAAAATATATTTGAAAGCAGTTGAGGAAAGGCAGGAAATAGAAATAAATGAATCATAACCAGCTGCATTCAGCAGTTGAAAGGGATGCTGTCAATCAGGTTTAAGTCAAAGTCAACTAACAAATAGCAAGTAGAAGCGAACGACAAAATTAATCTAATAATCCTGCTATATTTCTCCTTTTCATCAAAATGGCTGTAAAGCTAAATTTAAGGGAGCTGAAAAAAGAGCAAACCTCACTTTCTGTGGTGTGGGGTTTTTTTTAATTTTGGCATTTTTTTTCTTCCTGTGTTTATCGGAATTATTTTTAAGATGGCAATACCAGCTGAAGAACATGCTTGCTCCCCAGGCTGCAGGCTGCCAGATGGGCTTATTTGTCCTTAAGATAGCTCTTTCCCCAGAGCAGAACAAGTTTAAACTGCCTTGCTAAGTTACAGCATTATTTCTCACATAAGACTGCAACAAAATGTATTCAGGCTTGGTGGAGAGTGCCCGCTAAAAGCCCAGACCAGCTCTACGAGCTAGAGGACCGTTAGGTCGAAGACGTAACCAAGTGTTTTACCGAGTGATGCAGTCTTCTGACTGCTTCTGGTTCTGCAGTTTGTGGTAGATGACAGCAGCCACGGCCAGGGGCCCAGCATCTCCACACAAGAAAGTGACGGACCGTCTTGTCAGACAGCTCAGGCTCTTCTTCACGTACTCGTGGGCCACCTGAAGGTAGGCTGGGTCTCCATACACATCATACAGGTGCAAATACAGCAAAGCAATGCCTGCAAAAGGAACACAAAGGTTGCTCCCACCAGAAAAGCTCACCCTTCCTGCTATGTACCCTGTCTGTTTTAACAAACCTAACAAACTGGCCCTCAGCCTCATCTAGGGCATAAGCCTTCTAGACGGGCTTCTCAGGCACATCCAGGGGCACAACCCAGAGCTGCAGCATCCACAGCTTCTTTTCCTGCTTTGTGACCTCCTTGTCCCCTGATGCTGCACATGAGTGGACTGCAGGTCAAGACAAACAGGAGTGGCCGACCCAGGAGGTCCTGGAGGACAGCAGAGCTCCTGAGACACAGGTCACGCACAATTTTAGTAGCGAGGAGCAAAAGATGAGACTTAGACAAACCCACCTAAATCTATCAGCTGTACCTGGGACTGTTGCTAAACACTGGAGGAAAAAATAAAAAATCATCTTTGGGCAAAACAGTACTTGTGGCAGAGCAGTGCTGAGTTGTTACCCTGCCTCAATTATTTTTTCCCATGCCAAGAGGTAAAGGACTGGGTCACTTAGTTTGGATTGGATTTTTAAAAAAGTGACACGTCATCAGCACTGAGAAGCAGCACCCTTAAGGCATCCTACTTGACTCACTCTTTTTTTTTTTTTTTTTGGGTCTTCCCTCTCACTGGGAAGCATCAAGCAAGGTTGTTACAGCTCCCTGGACACCATCTCCTACTGCTGAGCAGGTCCCAAGCCTTACACCAGGGACTGGTGCACCCTAGAAAAGAAAAGGGCTGCCCAACCTGCCTCTGCAGCACGTCATTCATTTCATCATCTGAAACATAAACAGCTACCTGGAATGCTGGAAAAGGCTGCGTGGTCCTCCCCAGAGGTTTTCAATGGGCTGGCCAGCTACAGAAACAAGTCCCCTGCTAAGAAGTCACATCAATTGCTGTCCTTTGCCTCTGCCTGCCCTGTAACATCCAGCTCTTGAAGCTTTTAGTAGGTAACTAAGGAGTCCTCAGTAAGTCTGTGTCTGAAAGGTCTGCTGCATTTGAATCATCCTTCTGATCTGGAAGGCATCCTCAAACACGCACTGAAGAAAGCTATTGGCCCACATCACTTCAAGAAAAGCTTATTTCTCCCCGTACCAGTAACCATTTCTAAGAGGACTCAGGTCCTGTGTTTAAGCTTAAATTAATAGAGCGCATCTCTGCACATTTTGATGTGGCAAGGTGAGGCAGGGGCAAGCATGCTGCAAAATTACTTTCCATGGTACTGAGGGCAATTTTAAATTTAGATCGTTTTCTCATTTTGCATGGGTAATCTCCAAACCTTCGTGCTACAGACAATTCAATTCCACATATGTATTAAGGGCAAATTTCCATTTCCTGCCAAAGCTAATAACCTTGTCCTCTCTTTAAGCACTTCAGCATTAGTATCTCCAGAGAGAGTTCAGATGTACAGTGCCATCACTCAGGTCTATGAGGATGAAAGTCCTTCTTTAAAGGGGAACCCTCCTCCTCCACCTAGCAAATGTCAAGTGACTATCCTTGATTTATTTAGCACCTAGCACACTTTCTAGACTTTAATAGGCCTGATAGCTGTCTGAGCACAACTTACACTCTTGATTTATCTGCTTTAATATACAATTTTTTGCTTTGTAAGTAGCTTCTATTCCCACTGCCATCATACCACCCTAATTATGTAGATAACAATGATGCTAAGCCCACTGTTAGGACAGAATTCTTAGAAAGTTAATGTCTCAGCATTGTTTTCCTCCTTTGACTCTCCTCTTTTAAAACATTTCTCGCTCCCCTTCCTCCCAGGCCCAAGCATCTCTGGAAAAGACTCCAAAAAACCACTGACCTATACTAAAGGATGGAAGGGATGAGTTGATTCCCCAAATCATTCATTTTCCCTTTTTCTTTAAAACCCAAAGGCCTTACAAACTGAATCTAAAGCCAATTTTCTCAAATCATTCCTGAAGGAATTCACACCCCCACGCTGATGAGAAGGGCACAGTGCAGTGCTGCCTTCAGCCCACTTCTTGCTCTTTTGCCAGCTGTGAGCCCGAAAGTAGGGAAGGTCAGCAGAGGGCAGGCCCACGTATAAAAAGGCACTGTTTATCCATGGATGCAGGGGGACACAAAACGCAGTTGCCTGGGTGGGGGAATACCCTATATTGACCTGTGTGCCAAGGCGTAGGCAGCATATTTCAGAAGCAGTGCAGTTTGGAGAAAAGAGTTTCCGTTAGATGGGCTTGGCTCAGCTAGGCAGTGTTGCTCTGCAGGAGCTATTCCACAGCTCTGCCCCACTCCCGCTCCAATAATACCTTCCTCACCCTGACCGACCAGGTAGGGTTTGTCCACTGACTGGGTGTTTGTTTGGCGTGCTATAAAAACACGGCATCATCTGTCAAACAGGGCAAGGTATGCAGTGGATCTGCTCCATTTCAGTCTGCCCTGGAAGTCAGTATCCCGGTTGGAAACGTGACCTATTTTTGTGACCTCTGAGTCTCCTGATTGTTTCCAGCAGAACTGCCATGCAGTGGCTGCCTGTGGCCTGCTACTGCCAAAGATGTTTGGGCTTTGTTCTGTTCTTTGGTTACTACTGGACCACCTTCTCTGTAGTTTCTCCAGATTTCAAAATTTTTTGCTCCTTGCAGTGTAAGACCTGCTGCATAGCCACATGTGATGCAGAACACATCAGACATCACTTGATGGTGCAGGACTGCAGTGAACACATGTGCCAGTGACAGCATATCCTTTAGCAGTGCTCTGATGACTGAAACTGCCACCTCTAGTGCGCAGGAAGCAAATACACTGGAGTGTTAATGCCTGAGATGCTTGCTCACTGCAGGGAACAAGGAGGCAAAAATCAATTCTGCATGTCTCTCACAAAGCCTATTTATTTAACATCTTCAGCAGGACAGTAAACAACATCTCTCTCCTCTTGCCATTCTGTATGAGCAGTATTGTAGACACAGAAGGGTGCTTTGCATTAGAGATTTCTTTTGAGCAGGGCAGAGGAGGAGACTTAAATGTACACAGTCGAAATGGAATTGTTTGCACAAGCTGGCTAGTGTTGACGGCCCTGACTTTAGCAAGCACTGCTTTCAACAGCGCAGACATCGCTGGAGATACCAGAAAAGTTCTTGCTCGAGAGCTAAAGCACTGCAGCAGGCCAAAAAAAATCTCTCATCCCTTTGACCATTCTGTTGATCAAAGACAAGTGAAGCTGTGCCTCAACATCCCTGCAAGTTTAGACGTGTTCTTTACGTTGGATTGCACTGTCATTGCAAACAGGTTCTGCTGGCGGGAGAACAACAGGATTGAAACAAATCTTCCCCTTTACACTGAATGGAGTGGATAAAACTGTGGAAGCACTGCTCGGTGTCAGCTCTGCTGCAAGTGCCCTTGATGACAGCACCAACAGGGATGCGCATTAGACTGTTCTGAACACGCCTCCCTGTCCACCAAGAGCTGAGCTGCCATGTGGTCCTTTCACAAAGGGCATTAGGTTGCCACAAGAGGAGATTTCTTGACCTAATTCGGACCAGTTCCAAGCCTGCCATCTACGGTAATAACGAGCTCAGAGATCCGACCCATGCCAAAGCCATGCTGAATGGGACAGCGAGACATCTTCTCCAGAGGGCTGTATCATCCCATGTTCAGAACCGTCTGGGGAGCCACAGGCACATTTTACTGCAGCTTGCCTTCCTAGTGCATTGTGGGACATGGGGCATTTCTCAGGTTGCCTTAGCTTCTCCAGCCTTTATTAAAGCCTTGGTAACGAAGCTCCTTATGCAAAACTTTTTACAAAAGAAGCTTTCTGCCCCCCAAAACACCACAAACAAAAAACCAGCCCAGCCCAAACCAAAGCTACCCATTACCCCATCACAGAATCCTACAACAGGTTAGGTCAGAAAGGATCCATGGAGGTGATTTGATCCAACCCTCTGAAAGTAAGGCCAACTTTAATTTTACATCCCACTGCTCTGAGCCTTGTCCAGTCAAATACTGACTATCTCCAAGAATGGAGACTTCACAAAAACTACCCACCAAGCACTTGGCAGGAACGTGGTTTACGTAGGAGCCACAAGGCACTCTGTTCTCCTTCATCACATGCAGCCTCACTGCCTCTTATTCTGTAGGGATTATCTAAGCAGTTCTGTTTTTCTGAACAGAAGTCTCTTAAGGAGGAGCACACAGATGTGTTCTGAGGTTAAAACTGAGATATTGCACTAAAGTGAATGAAAGGGTGTTTTCCAGAAGCTTTCCTGAGCTGGTACAGTCAGAATTTCTATGCATTCTTAAGTGGCTTTTCTTTCATCCGGCGTGTTTTTTGAAGAGTCCTTTCAAAAGGCAACTCATCCCAGCTACCCATCTCCACTCACCAACAGGCCAGCCACAAGCTTTGGGTGGGGCAAACCAGATGGACTCCCCAGGCTGTTTCAGCGGCCCTCGAGCTCTGAAAACCATGACTATGACATTGCTAGAGAAGGGAGTGCTCGCATGGGAAAGAAATTCCAAAGGCACTGCTGTAATGCAAAGGAAGGGAAATCTCTCCCTTATATTTCGTTTCAGCTGGCAGATCACCTTGTAATCCTGGAAGGACACAACAGTCCAGCAGGCACTGGACTCGGGAGCTTCCTAGCTTCTGGGGTCAGCTGAGAGGTGACAGGAGTGAAGTCAGTCTCCTTCCCTTCCCTTTCCATCGTCTATGCTCACAGTTGAGGTAGTCTTTGGAGCAAGGCCTCCTGCACTATGAGAAACGCCAACGCACATGCACGTACTCTTCGGCATCCTCATTCTCATCTATTTGAAAATGGATGAGGCAGGGGCACTTCTGCCAGGATTTGAACTGCTTCCAATTCAGAATTAGCTTACGGCAGTTTACCTTCCCTCAGTCAACACTCCGATACCAATGAAACAGATTAAGACCACAAAGGCTCTTACAGCAGTCTAGCTAAACTGATTAAAAGACAAAACAGAACACAACAGCGGAGTCTGGTCTATACCCAAGCGTGCACCAGGTGTTGCCTACGGGACCCTGATCTCTACAGGGAACTGAATGAAACTGTAACAAGCCAATTCAAATGCGTTTTGAGGGCACTCAGCCGTACGCTCAGTAATTTTGATCCAAAGTGTGTTTTCACTGCCTTTGAGATGAAAATATAAGTCCTTCCCTCCCTCTGCTCCACCTTCACGTGCCGAGAAGCTGCGGCTTCCCTGGCACAAATGCAGGCCGGGGAAACAGGGTTCTGTCAAGTGTATTGGGAAATAAACAGGCACCAAAGTAAAATGCCAGCATATGTTGTGTATTACTGAGTGTAATGTAGTATACTCGAGTACGTTACATTTCACGCAGAGTTTGTGCTAAGACAGCCACATTTCAAATCTCTCTTATTAGCGGCCACAAGAGCGCGGGTTGATTTCAGACTGCTGGGCAATGATTTACATGAGAAGATACTCAACAAGCCTTTTCTACATAAGCAATTACAGGAAAAAGCTGCTGTCTTGGCCCAATTAATTTTGTCTCTGGAAACCAGGACTGAATAAATTAATATAGCTAGGATTAGAAAAGAAGGGTGACAAAGATACAGTGTAATATCTGCAAACTTCATTTCGCTGGCTGTGACCTGCAGGAAATCTGTCCATGGGTTTTTTCTAATCCTATTAGCCAAGGCGAGAAGGTTGTGTGCCCAATGAGGAATGATCCCTGGGAGGAAAAGAGAAGAATCCCTCTTAAGAAACTTCCTTCCAAATAAAAATGAGCTGAAATCCTACCAGAGCTCTCAACTACTGTTTCACAGCCGCAGCTACTTTCCAACATGAAGCTCCTTAAGGCCACCCTAAGGAAGGGAACGTGGTCTCTGGGGAAAGGCATTTACCTTCTCCCTGCAGACTTTCAGAGTACTCCTAACATCAGCTAATTGTCCTCCTGCTTTATCTCCTGAATTATTCTGGCCAGAGGTAGACTCTTACCATCATGCCAAGTAGCACCCTCGTGACTGAAGACCATCTTTACATACGGAGTGCTTTTCATCCGAGGAGACCTCAGAGCAGGGTCACACAGACTGGCAGACTGAACCTGTCTCCCAACGTGAAATCAGCCAGGACTGAACAAAAACACACAAATTCACAGGCAGCAGCAGAGTGCTGCCAGGCAGCGACTGGTGAAATCATGTTCTCCCATGCTGGAATTTAATACTGGCATCCTAGCATTTCTTACGAACAGCTCTAGAGTGCTCTCAGTGCCTGTCTACCCTATCAAAATTTTTAAGCAGAAATTTCTTACATTGCTGTCATCAAGCTGCAAAGTTATTTTGGCACCACCACAATGAACACCATTCTCCCAAGCAAGCGGTTGGCATCAAGTACTATAGCATCCAAGCAGCAGCCAGCCACACCCAGAAAGTTGCCATTTATGATTGTAGTCTATTGCCTAAAAAAAAAAAAAACCCCAAAACCAAAAGGCAGCAAAAAATCTTGTAGAAAGCATGAGATTAATTGCAACTCCTCCAGGGTTCCTCCCTAGTGCCTGGCACAATGCAGAAGGCAGGAAAGCTGACAAAGCACATGGGAGCAGCCAAGGATGAGGCGGTAGAGAAAGGTGCGTCCTCCTTGGCTCCACTGCGTAGGAACAGGGAGGGGAAGGCAGGGCACGCTCCCAAGAGAGGAAAACCAGGTTGAAAATGCAAAACAGGAGAAAGACAAGCTCCTGGAAGCTTTGCAGGCCAGAGTTAGTGCGAGGAAGGCTTCCACCCTTCATTATACTCACATTTGCATTTCTGCTCCTTCCAGCAGGTACTGGAGCAGAACTAGCCCTGGCTAAACGGAGGGGCACTACCTGGGGAACAGGGATGGAAGAGGGATGGAGCAACCTGCCAAGCAGACAACGTCATAAGGTGAAATTCAGCCCAAAGAGAAACAGAGGGACATTACATCAGGCCATAAGCTCAGCGCTGCCATACGCAAGGACTCCCTGCGGGTAAATGACCTACCATGCACCCCTGCCTACCTCATGAGCACTGGGTTACTTGTCACCATCCCCACCATGGCCAGATTCGGTGCCAGTCCCTTCAAGGGTTCCCATATTTGCTCACAAGCAGGTGTTGGCCTTCTCTGTTGCGTTAAGTTTGGTGCTATCAACCAAGAGAAGACCCAATTCTGCCCTGCAACGCCACAGTCTTCCCTCTGCGGCTTGAAACCTGCTCCAAAAACGGGGAGAGAAGCAGCCCCTTGTTTTAATGGATCAAAACACGCAGTAGAAGCGCCATTCTCAACCCGGCTCGACGGCGATCACTCAAACCAGTCTCCCCCCTAAAAAACCCCCACGGTCTGCCTTGGCCTGGCCCAGAAGTCCGCTCTGCAGAGCTCCATCTCCATCCCAATCCCTACCTGCCCAGCCGGTGTACGCCGTGCAGTCCTGCGGGTCGGCGGACTTGAGGCCCCTCTCCATCTGCTGCAGCAGCTCCCTGATTTTGTTATTCAGCCGCTGGGTGAACTCGGGGGTCAGCTGCGGAGAACCGAAAGCGACAAACCACCACAGGTGAACTCGGGGCCAGGCTGGGCTCCTGCCTTGGCGGCCGGCCGCCTCAGCCCGACCCCACTCACCCTCCCGGCGGCGTCGAAGTAGCCGGTGGCCAAGGACTTGTCATAGTCCGCGTAGGGGTTAGGAAGAGCCCGCTGCGCCATCATGGTGCCGCCGTCCTCCGCTCCGCCGCGATCCGCCTCCGCTCCGCTCCGCCCCGCCCCGGAAGGCGGCGGGTGCCGGTGTCACCATCCCGCCGCCGCCGTTTCCCTGCCGGCCGGCCTTGTAGGGAGCCCTTTAGGATTTAGGGGCCGCTAAACACCACAAGGCCAGCTGCGATGCCCCCCCCCACCCCCCCCTTTTTGTT
>VZSF01009460.1:0-138773 GCA_013398295.1 Chionis minor | reverse complement strand
TTTTTTTTTTTTGGGAAGGTGGGGGGTTTGGGGGCCCCCCTCCCCACGGGGCCTGGGGGGGGGGGGGGGTTTAAGGGAGGCCTGTGGGGTTTTGGCAGCAGGTCCTGTGGGATTTAGGGAGCCCTGTGGGGTGTAAGGGCCCCTTGTGGCTGGTTCTGGGGTGTTTAGGGGCACTGTGAGGTTTAGGGACACCTTGTGGCTGGCTCTGTGTGCTTTAGGGAGCCCTGTGGGGTTTTGGGGCCCGTCACAGCTGACCTTGCGGGGTTTAGGGGTACTGTGGGGTGTAGGGGCCCCTTGTGGCTGGCTCTGTGTGCCTTAGGGAGCCCTGTGGGGTTTTGGGGAACCTTGTGGCTGGTTCTGGGGTGCTTAGAGGCACCGTGGGGTTTCGGGGCCCCTTGTGGCTGGCCCTGTGTGGTTTAGGGAGCCCTGTGGGGTTTAGGGAGCCCTGTGGGGTTTAGGGGCCCCTTGTGGCTGTCTCTGTGTGCTTTAGGGAGCCCTGTGGGGTTTAGTGGCTCCTCACAGATGGCCTTGTGGGATTTAGGGAGCCCTGTGGGCTGTAGGGGCACTTTGCGGCTGGCCCTGTGTGCTTTAGGGAGCCCTGTGGGATTTAGTGGCCCTTCACATCTGACCTTGTGGGGTTTAGGGGCACTGTGGGGTTTAGGGGTGCCTTGTGGCTGGCTCTGTGTGCTTTAGGGAGCCCTGTGGGGTTTTGGGGTCCCTTGTGGCTGGCTCTGTGTGCTTTAGGGAGCCCTGTGGGTTTTGGGGCCCTTCACAGCTGGCCCTGTGGGGTTTAGGGGCACTGTGGGGTTTAGCGGCCCCTCACACCTGACCTTGTGGGATTTAGGGAGCCCTGTGGGGTGTAGGGGCTCCTTGTGGTTGTCTCTGTGTGCTTTAGGGAGCCCTGTGGGGTTTAGGGTCACCTTGTGGCTGGT
This sequence comes from Chionis minor, assembly GCA_013398295.1. Lineage (NCBI taxonomy): Eukaryota > Metazoa > Chordata > Aves > Charadriiformes > Chionidae > Chionis > Chionis minor. Next base: position 137,841 of record VZSF01009460.1, on the reverse strand, counting down.
TCTGGGGGGTTTAGGGGCACTGGTGGGTTTAGGGGCACCTTGTGGCTGTCTCTGTGCACTTTAGGGAGCCCTGTGGGGTGTAGGGCCCCTCACAGCTGACCTTGTGGTGTTTAGGGGCACTGTGGGGTTTAGGGGTCCCATGTGGCTGTCTCTTGTGTGCTTTAGGGAGCTCTGTGGGGTTTGGGGCCCTTCACAGCTGACCTTGTGGGGTTTAGGGAGCCCTGTGGGGTTTAGGGGTCCCATGTGGCTGGTTCTGTGGGGTTTAGGAGCTCTGTGCAGTTTGGTTAGGCTGGCCCTATGGGACGCTGGTGGGGTTTGGGGTCCCTTGCAGCTGGCCCTGGGAATTTTGAGGTCTTGTGAGGGTGGGTCCTGCATGGTTGTCCCTGTGGGGCTGGTGGCCCCACGGGCATGGTGTGTCGGTGGTGGCAGAGGGTCAGCCCAAGGTGGAGGTGTTGAGTCCTGCTCCCCTCCAGCAGCAGTCGTTCCTGGCTCGGGTTGGGGCTGGGTGAGGGAGAAGGGCTCTTCCTCGTGGACCCCAGCTGAGCTGCTGCGTCTTACCTGTGCTGGCTGAGCCACATCTTCCTCATAAATGTAGGGTAGGTCCCTACCACTCGTAGGCCTGAGCAGTGCTTTTCATCCCAAATGTCATGTAGCTGTGACACCCTGGTGTTGGGGTCTCCCTGTGGTGGTGTGCCCCTGTGCAGCCATGTACCTTTGGCTACAGGGTAGCATTCACTGGGCTAAGTTGTCCTCATGTGCTGTATTTCTGAATCCAGGCCTTTCTGCATGGTATATCTCCGTGACCAGCTCCCCTTTTCCTGACCCCGTAGGCCTAAGATGGGGTGTGACATCCCTGCTTGGGGACTGGCTTGCTGAAGTGCACAACAGGCGCAGCTTTGGGGCTCCCCAGCACTTGTAGCTCTGCAGGCTTGCCTGTGTGTCTCCCGGGGAAGCTCAAGTGAATGTGGCTGAGCTTGAAGCTCTTGGTGGCTTGTAGAGGCCTAAGCGCAGCGGCGCTGCCCCTTGTAGGAGCTGAATCCATCTGGGTGGGTTTAGGGGAAACATCTGCTCTAGGAATTTACCTTTTGGTGGTGGTCGAGAACACCCATGGGAATACATTAGGCTGCTGCATTCATCCTTAGGCCAATTGTATTTTATAAGGGATTCTGGGTTTCTGTCCACGTGTCCATTCTTTATTACAAACTGTAAAATCAGAGCTCAAAGAAAAACTAATTATTGAGTAGATGGTCAGAAACAAGCAGAAAAGAGGGAATCCCAATTATGTTAGCTTTCAGTTCCTTTTCCACTCATCTGTTCCTTGTTTAATGAATGTCAAGAATGTCAACGTTGCCTTGGATTCAAGGCAGGGAGATGGACTGTGCAGCTTTAATATTCAGAGAGGCAGCTCTAGCATCAGCAAAAGGAACATGGTGTCTTCTGCTTATAGCCAAATTCACAGCCCTGTATTATGGTCTTCCTTTCCATCTGCAGGTCAAAACAATATTCACTGCTATCCTTCCCCCAGGCACAGTTCAGTGTTAACTTTCAGCATAAGGTACACGATGTCAGTTTCAGAGTCTTTCTTTTGTCTTTGGTTCCTCCCATACTTTATTTTTTTTTCCAGATCACTTACAGACAAAGATGCTTCTCCTAAATTATCCTGCCTGTTCTCCTCACCCGCCCTGCCAAGGAGTTATGCTTCAGTGTGGTATCTTCTAAATGCTCATGATCACTCAGGCTTTGATGGACCTGTTGCTGCCCAGGATAATTCCAGAGTATCTCACTGTGGCTGTCACCTGGAGCCGGGGTAAGTGACTCATGATTTGTCCTTAGTAACCTCCCCATGCAGACCAGGGAATGAAAGAAGGAAATGAGCCTGAGAGGGAAGCTGCTCATTGCAGTCCCAGTCACTTTGGGGTGTTTGGGCATGGGGGTCTGGTTTGTTTACTTTGTCTGGAAAGGGTGATGCTAGATTCACTGGGAGGAAAAAAAAAAAAAAAAAAGGTGATTAAAGCAAATCTGTTCAGAACACATCTAGAGATAATTTTGTGTGGAAACAGCTATCAGGGTAGACAGAGAAAATGCTGAGAAAACAAGCTCCAGTAGCCTTCCTGTTAGCCCTAGAAAAATCTGTTTCTGAAGTGACTCACAATCAGTGGTTGAAAAGGTTGAAAAGAAGTCCCAAAATCTTTCTACCTGTAAGAAAAGAACAATGTGTAATATTTTCTGCTCCACAGCATTTTCTGGAAGACAAATCCTTACTGAATGTTAGCAGCATAAGGATCCTGGCTGTTGGTGGTCCCAACTGGACTGGTAGCATGTCTGTGGGTTCTCTAGTTACATGCTTAAAATTGATGTTTCACAGCTCCCCAAAGAAAACCTCAGGATGCCTGGGTGTCTGCTCCCTCCTCGTTCCAGTGAGGATGTGAATCCCAAATCTCTGCCAGATGTTACAGCTGCCTACAGACTACTTGGCGTCCTGCCTGAAGACTTACTGAAACACTCCTATCTGAGAGGAGATGCCTCCTCCTGGGGTCACCATCCTTCACTGGCTGTAGGCATCTGTCAATTCTCTAATCTCACCTACTGCTAATCTCCAGTCAGCAGATGCCCAAGTTGGGCAGTGTAAATGTGGACTTGCAAGCGGCCTTTCCAAAATGGTGGTTTGGCATCTACCCCTCTCCATAGCCTCCTCTCAGGGTCGGATTGACCTCAGACAGTGGCTTCCATGCTGTGGACCAGATGGGCTTGGCATGGTAATCCCATAATAATAAATGTGAGGGTTGCCTGTTCTGCTTTTGCAACTGCATGCTGTATGTGAGGGAGTGCAGTGAGCAAGGATAAGGTGTCCTTCATAGCCTTGTCGGATAGAAGAGGGGATTTGGGAGGCTGTGTGTGGAAATGCTCTACAGAGCTTAGTCATCCTTACTGTGTGTGAGAATGTCCTGGAAAACTGTACAGCCAAAGCACTTGGGTGGTGGGAGAGGTTTCACCTGCTGAAAAATCGCCCCAGGGATGTCTCAGCATGTTCACAGAACTACTGCAATACAAAGTTTTGTGGACAGTTAAGAGATTTCATCCAAGTTGTGGCATTTATCTCCCCAGCTCTGCTTTCTTTTCTTTTTTTTTTTTTTGTGTTGGCTTCTTTGTGTTCAAGCTTCAAACAGTACAGACTAAATGTGAGGAGCTTCCCAGCTGTATTTATTGGCCTCTCTTACACATTGTTTATTCAGCAGCATGGCTAAAGATACTACATATTTAGGATTGGTGTCCAAAGTGTCCTAAGACATATGAAAGATCAAAGTAAAAAAATCTCATTTTCCTCTTTTAAAGTTTAAAGCACTGTTTTAAAATAACAATTTTGAATATCGGATGTTGTTTCAGCTGTAATGCTATGTGTAAACCAGTGATAATTCTAGAAACTTTGCTGTCCTTTAAGATTCGAGCCATGGCCCGCTGTATTTGATCTCGGTAAAAACTCAAACCTATGTTAAGAGCTTCAAGTGCCATTCTGAAGCTAAGCAGACTTGTTTCTGGAAGGTAAAGGAAGTGTTATATCTTGGCATTATGACAGTAAAATTGTTCATTTTAGGGGGATATCCAGAAGAGGGCAAAAGCGTCTTATTTTATTGCATTTCTTTTCCCTGATTCGCAGTAAGCATGACTGGAGATGGCATTGATTGTTTTTCTTTTAGTAGCTTCTATGAAGAGATCAAAGCCTGAGTATTGGTCACAGAAGCTGAACTAAGCTAGTTGATTATATTGATAGTATATCTGGGGCACAGCTCATCTATATCCTGCCTGCATTTGTTGTGGCGGCCAGGTGTTAAGCTAAGTATTCAGTAAAAACCAATCCTGGCTCTGAGTACACATGCAGTGTTTGGCTTTGAGCTAGCGATTCCCATTCAGATCTCAGAGATGCAGTAGGTGGTTCTGTAAAAACACTAGCTCACTGCTCACTAGCAGGCAAAAGAAAGTTAATTGTTACTAGGAAGGAAAAAAGGCATAAAACTAAGAATGCCATTGTGTATGTCCGTGGCTCAGCTGAATCTCAGATACCGTCTTTAGTTCTGATCTCATCTCAAACAGGATAGCAGAACTAGAAGGGATGCAAGCTACAAAACTAATCGGGCCAAAAAATAGCTCATCAACTGTGTGAAATGGCTTATGTGCAGGGACTAAGTAGGTAGGCTAGGACCATTCAGGCTGAAAAAAAAAAATTAAAGAGGGTTGTAGTAGATGTCTGTAAAGTCTTTAACGGTGTTCACAAATGTGAACAGGGAAAGGTGGTACACTTGCTTTCAAAGCTAGCAGACATCAACTGAAATGACTGGAGCAGCATTCAAAGGTGAAGGAGATTATTCATCTAGTTAAGCTGTCACAGGTTGTCAAGTAAAAAGACACCACTGTGCTCAGGCCCGGGAGGCGCCTGAGCCACTGACTTCTGGGAGTTAGGTGCCTGTGTTAGGGAATGTTGCATGTGTTTGCTGGTGTAATGCCTGAGCATCAGACAGGAAAGGTGGTACTGGAGGATTTTGTTTGAGCTGGTGTGCCTGATACTATGTGTTTATATTTTGATTCATGACACGTTAGCCTGGGTAGAGCAGTTAATAGCCTAACAGTTTGGTAATGATCTGTCTCCTTGTCGGCAGCAGCTGCATCCCACTTAAGCTACCAACCACCAACCTAATCGCGGTGTAGCTGCAACTTGTGTTGCTGTGGCTTTACCCTGCTCTTTTGCGGCTCAGCCACTAGATGCCCCTGTCTCACAAGTAAGAAGCTGGAGGAGACGAGCTCTGCCTGGCACACAGGCCAAGCAGCCGTGCGCCGCTCAGTGTGGGGGTGTTTTCTGTGGTGAGTAACGAGCAGAGATCAGTGGTTCTGTGCATCAGGCCAGAACTCTTCAGAGAAACGCAAGTAGCAGTCCTCTGTGACATTTTGCCATTTTCTCCTCTTTGTGGACCATAAGATATTGACCCCCAATGCAATGGGAATCCATCCTTTCTTAGCAAATGAAAGAGAGAGGTTGGAGAGCAGACCTCATTGAGGAGATCAGTAAGGGCTACCTGTGGGCAGGAGCAAAGAAGACCAGACAGGAAACTGCTGAGAGCTGGATGAAGCACTCTGTTTTGGTGATGAGGTTATCTGGAAGGCAGTAGGGTTTGTTGAGACTTTGATACGCTTTGATCCCTGGGCAGGACTGACATGAAGTCAGATTTCTTTGGCTTTGCTGTAATGACTAAAGCAGTTCTGTGTAGAGCACCTGCATCCTGAATGCTGTCTTTAAAGTTCGGTGTGAGTATTGGACGTGATTGCCAATGAAAACATGATGGGGATATGACTGATTGCTCGCCCTGACTCTATTTGACATCTGTCTGCCCTTGCATTCACCTTTGCACGTCTACAGGATGAGTGTGACTGTTGACTTGTTTGCTCAGCTCTGTGAACAGTTTGGGGTAGGGGTGACCAGGGTCTTTGTGACACTGACCAATAAAATTAAGCTTTGCAGGTGATCTAAGGACTCTGAGGGGCATTGAAAGGACCCTGTTGTTTCATTTGGTACCCTATGAAGTTACCTTTTACCCCTTCCGTATAACAGAATCTGCTATTGCTCAGAGTGTGCAAATGTTTTGGGGTTTTTTTGGAGGGGAAACTGTTGGGTGTCATGTTTTTTAAAGGACCTTCAATCTTGAGTGTCTACACCATCAGCAATTGGGACGCCCAGGCAGCATTGCAAGGTCTGTTCTGATCCAGCAGTGCTTTGGCACCTGTACCAGTATCTTGATATTCATCCTCCACATCCACCTTTACGGTAATAGATTTGTCTAGATTTGTTCTGGTCAGTAAATATGTGCCGTCAGGTCCCGGGTTTGATGTTCTGGTACTTGCTGTTTCTCAGAGCACCTGTCACTCACTGCGGCTCTCTGAAGATCACTCCTTCTGGATTCCCAGTTAAGATCACTCACCGTGATTCCCGTCCCCTGCCCCTGCTCAGCTTGCTGCTGACTGTTGTGTTTCTGTGGCTCTTCCTGTCACTAGTGAGGGAGGTGGTGGCTGGTTCTTAGGAGGGACTTCTTCAGAGCTTCTCGTCTCCTTCAGGGAAACCTGGTAGAGATGGGTCCATTTCATGAATGCTGTGGCCAGCATTTTCAGACTTCAGATCCAAAAGGGAAGACAGCTGGTGAGGAAGGAGATATTCCCATTCTGGTGCAAAGCAAGGCAGAGCAGACTGACTGCTCAGAGATTGGCTGTGATAAAGTCTGCGGCTCAAATTGAGCCCAAAATGTTTCTTTGCAACTGGTATCCTAGAAGTCTTCCTGTAGCTTCCAGATCCTCTTACAGCCACCCTTCCCTCCTGCAGGTAGGGTCAGTGAGTCATGCATCTACAAGAGGCAGGTACTCATTAGCATCACCCAACAGTCCCGGTGCTAGTAATAGCTGTAATTAACAGTGTCAGTACATGGAAGCTCCGAGACAGCTTCTAAATAAACTACTTTAAATCCTGCCCCCTATAAATGTGTAATGCCCTCTAATCAACCTAATTTCCTATGGATTTCTGTCTCCTGTCTGAATACTCCAGAGGCTAATAAGCTGTGAACTTCTGTTGAACTCTTTTTTCTCCTGGTTCAGATGTTCAGAATGGCTCTTTGCAAAGACGTCCAGTGTCTGGTATGCCCCGGATACACCTGGGTGCTTCTTGGAGTGAAATCGGGCTTGGAGTTACCTTGCATGTAGAGGAGGATGGAAACTGTCAGATCATGCTTTCTGACACAGGTTTAATTGTGTTGACAGTTTTATGGTTGAACAGGGACTGAAGCATTAATCAGTCATAAACATAAGCATGCTAGAAGTGGTGGTAAAGAATCTTTGCAACTGGTGGGTATCTCAACAGGCAGGTGCGGTGAAGCTCCTCTTCCTCAGCTGTTGTGCTGGGTTTGGTGCTGCTGTGTGCACCCCTGAGGTTTACGCTTAGCACAAAAAGAGAATAGATCTGCAGGGCTTTTCCCAGGCGACCCTCATACAGTTCTGCTGAGGCTGGACGTCACTGTCCCTGGGGAAAGACTGACTAAACTGATGAAAACACTGCAGAAATGCAGGCTTCGATGTGTACCTGACCTTAGAGAATGCTGTTTAATACCTTGGATGTGTCCATAACCCTGCATGCTTTTTCTTTTTTTTCTTTATTTTTTTTCCTGCAAAAAAAGCAAGCTGCTGTGCTGAGGCTTTTGGAGGGAGGACTCATTCCGGCTGGCACAGGGCCAGCACAGCTGCCTGTCACTCAGCCACAAGCCATGCTAGCAGTGTCAGGAGACAGCGCCACGCTTTCTTCTCCAGAGAGTGACATCTCTTGATGGGTCGCCGCCTGGAACACAGGAACAGAGCTTGCTGTGTGCTGGAGAGTTTCTTGCTCTCCTTGTCTTTTATGTAGTTTGCCATGTTTTTGTTTTCAGAAGGGCTTTTTAAAGCTTAGCTGTTAAGGATTGAAAATATTTTGCCAACTCATAATGTTGCTTAAAGCAAAGGGGCACTTTCCCCGCTACATTCTCAACCCTGTGACTTCCCACCTTGCAAGAATGTTTCATCTCAGTTTGCTTTCTTGTGACTGCTCTTGTGATGTAGATGAAAGAAAAAGAAATTAATTGCTCAGAGTATAGGTTTACATGTTATACTGAAGATATTCCTTCTCTAGGATTCTGTTCTGCAATTAACTCATTTCTAATTTCTCACTTGCTAATTTTCCCTTTCAAGGAATTTTCAAACCAGTGTACAATGCAAACAAGAAGAAACCTGGTGCACAAGGAGGGAGCCTTCCCAAAGAAGGCTTTTGGATTTAGGGGGGTGCAGATGTTTGGCGCTGAAAATGTCTGCCACCCTGCAGATTATCATGTGCTGACTTGGCTAGATCAGTTGATGTTGTTTCCAGTTTGAATGGCTAAAGATACATTGATACGGTCCTTGCAGGCAGGCTTGTCTGAAAGGCAGGAGAAAAAACAAGTGTAAAACCAAAAATTCCTTCATTTGGTTAGCAACAGTGCTGTGCTCAAGCCATGAAGTTCGTGATTTTATATTTTGGCCGTGTCTTGTGGTGAATGGATTATGAACACAGGCAAAGCAACCACAGGTTTCCCTGTGAAGGACTGCGTAGACTTACACTAAATGACACAGATGTGGCTTTAGTGCCTATATATTCTTCAGCCTGGGAGCAGTATGATGGAAGTGTCCCATATGTATTATTTTAGTCATGTGGAGGGTGGGGAGAGAGTGCGCATAATGCCACAGCATTTCCAGCATGGTGAGTTTGAAAGCTGATGACTGTCAAAACATAAAGAATTTCTCATTCCTTATTTTGCTTGGATGATTTTTAGTTATTATTTATTTGCCCTTTGGAGAAGCCTAAAAAGGATTGCATCGTGACTTTTCCAGGGGGATGTAAGCAATGAAAGGATGAAATTCATCTTACTTCCCCTCATGATCATTTGCAAATTTGGAGAGAATATATATTAGCTGACTGTCAGAATGGATGGAAACGCTGTTAGGGTCCTTTACTAGAGAGCCCTGTGGCTAATGCTATCAAAACGGGTGCCATCCCAACAGAAGGAATACAGTATCTCAAAACAGAGATTTATCACATCTTTAGCTGCGTCTCATGGAACTCATTTCCCTGGAAAAAAGGCAGAATTGGCAACAGAAGACAGTCTGAATTGCCCTAGCTGCAGCTATGTTCATAGTTGATACTGGGCTGGTGCTTAAACACAGGTGTCCGTATTTCTTCCAAAACCTGGATTATTGTTTTTCCTCTGGGTTCTTGCTACTGAAGCAGCAGCCCTTCCTGCCTCTCCCGCCCAGTTATTGAATCTTCTTGTGCCTATGAAATTACAGTCCATCTGTTGTAGGAAGCTGATAATGAGAGGATGGTGGTAAACAGAAAACTGAAAGCATTCACAGCGTACCAGCACTGCTGTTCTACCTGCTGGATTGCACAGGTAAATGTATTAGGGTCAGAGCTCTGATGAAAAGAGTGTATTTTGCCAGGATCAGGTGTTGTGGTAAGGGTCGGGAGAGAAGGAGGGCTAGGGCAAAGTCAGAAATTTATATGGGTAAAGGTTTTAAGCTTCATGCGAATCAGCAGAATAAAAAGTCTGAGTCTTTTCCAAAGTCAAAGTCATGGCTTGAGACCAATTTCTTCTGCTGTTGATGCTGGAAATCAGACCCATGCTGCCCAAAATGAGCTCCCAGATTCTTCAGAGCACACTCCTGAGTGTGCCACAGCTGCTAGGGGGATTGTTAGGGACAGAAGGGAAGGACAGAGAGAATTGGGTTGTCTGGAAAAGTTAAATGTGATTGCAGGAGTGCATGACAGGCTGACTCCCTGACTGGAACAGGAAAGAGATAACACTTGTGTAAAGCACTCTCTTGCAGATGATGACCCTAACAACATTTCTGTCCAAGCCCTGCTCTTTCCAGTGTATCGTTTCTAAATACTGTGTGCTAAGTTCAAACAGTGCTTTCTCTTTCTGTGACTTCTTGCTGCTCCAAGGCAGACTGTGCGAAGCTCAAACAGCAGCAAGTTGTATCCTGGTTACCCGTGGCCCTTCTGCATTGCTTGGGAAGATTCAGATTGTCTCTTGATAAGCTTTCTCACCCCTACGAGTCTGGTTTAGAGAATTCTGCACCAGCCATGCTATGACACTTCAGATGCTAATGCTTCAAACGGTTACCTCTTCCTTGGCTTCGGCTTTCATGTATCAGCTTTGGTGGTCCTGTTCTGTAAACTGAGAGACTCCTGTACAATAGGGGATGCATCTAATTTCTGGACAGCTGTGTGAGATGGAGATTATGCTTGTAAGAAGCCTGTTGCACAGGGAGTGGGTGAGGTAATATGCACTTGTTCAGACAAATCAGCACTTCAATGTATTTTTGTTCCATATTTGAACATCCCTGGGCTAGACCTGAACCAGAGTTTCACAGGCAACATGTCAGTTTGCCGTGGATGCTAACAGCCAGTGATCTTGGATGCCTTACTGTATGGATACATGCTTTTTAAGAGCTCACGATTCTGAGGGCTCTGTATTTTTCAAGCCTTATTTCCTCCCTCAAGTCAGAAATACCAAACAAGCTCTTTACGAAGGGGTTGGAACAAGATGATCTTTAAGGTCCCTTCCAACCCAAACCATTCTATGATTCTGTGGTTCTTCTTGACCTTGTGGCCTATATAAGACAATTCCTCATCTTTGCTGTGATCTCCAAAGCACGCACTGTTGTTGAGATTTCTATAATCAGAGTCACGAAATGAAAACTTTCTGGTTGTACTTCACTCTTGCGGATTTTTATCAGGTTAGTGCAGTTCCGTTGCACTGGATGTGGTAGCTTATGATTGCTTTGGTTATAGCGGATTGTCGCATGGTGGAATCCTTAGGAACTGGAAATAAATGAATAGAATTGATTTTGGGTTTTTTATGGCAGTGGATAAAGATGGAAAACCGAGTATTTAAATTACTTTAATCAGTACAGGAAAGTGAATAAGCTACCTTTGTACTACTCTCCTTTACAATTTGATTGCTCATTTCGCTAAAATCTGATAATATTGTAACCACATCTGTTCATGAAGTTAAGTATGTGAACACTAAAGCCTGTGTTTAGAGCTCTTAGTTGAAGTAGGCATAAAACACATCCCCCCATATATTTGATATATTGAGGGCCCAGCTTTGACTCTTGTGGGGCTAAGCCAAGCAGATCCACACACAGATGTGGGTGTGTAGACCACATAGACCACCCACAGATGTGGGTGTTTTGGTTTTTTTCTAATAGTACTGTACCATGTTGACACTGTCCCATCTGTGGCGGTCCAAGGAACTTGATACCAGCCAGTTCAGAGAACTGTTAGAGGAGCATTAGCCACACAGACCTTTTTGGTGTCTCCAGCTCTGTCATTAGTTACTGTGCTCTTGGGGGCGCGAGGGGGGAGGTCTGTATGCTTAGAGGAAGAAGGAAAAGCATCTTGTATTACCTTGGCCTTATCAATGTGAACCAGGGCTCCCTAATTTTCCTCAGTGATCATCTGTTTTTTCTTTCCTGAAGCTGCATGAGACAAAATGGTTCAGTATTTGAGATCCTTCTTTCTTCAAATGAACAAAGAACTAGGACCCTGCTGCCTTTGGATATATAGTGATTTATTCCCATGGGATGGTTAATTTAAACCCTGCTGAACAGAGTGTCAGAGTGAAATTACTGATCGGGACATTACAATACAGATTATCTTCAGGGAAAGGGCAGCCTAACTGCACCCAGACTACAGCACTGCTCCCACTCACATGTCTGCTGGGGTTCTGTGCCCTCTTTTAAGGTGAGCAATAAAAGCCCCCACTCAAAAGCGCAGACTTTCTTTAAGCCAGCTGGTCTTTATGGGGAGGAGCTATTTCTGGTGTTTTTGCTAAGGAAAATGCTAGTGTGAAGGGCTGTATTTATTGAAGTACAGCAGTATGTTTTGCTGGTTATGAGACTTTATCAAGTGTCTCTCATCCCTGTGGAGCATGATATTGTCTTATAATTAACTCACTCATAAGTTCCCTTGCTATTATAAAAATGTTAGCTGAATAGACGCAGTTGGTGTTCTGGGGTTAAAGTCCTGAATACTTACCCGACAGCATCGATTACTTCTTCAAAATTCTTTGCTCTCCTGCCCTAAAAATGTTTTTCAATTAGTCAAAATCATGTCCCTTCTCCCCCTTCCTTAGCTAAATGACATTGCAAATCCATATAGCAAGAATTTGCTGTCATATTTAGAGAGCGATCTCCATCCTCAGGCATGTATCTGCCTAATGCATATCTATCTGTAAGTTAAAGCAAATGTTTCAGTGCATAGCCCAGCGTAAAACAGCCTAAGCTTTTTATCTTTTTTTTCCCCCCAGGGTAACCACAGGAAGAAAACCAAAAAAAAGTAGGAGTGAGGAGAAGAAAAAAGACAAACAAATTTTGCAAATCCTTCCAATCTGGAGAACCAGGCATGAAAAAACAAGGAAAATGCTGATTGATCAGTGATGCTGTATATATGGTGAGAGGCCAAGGCCATGTTAAGTAACTCCTATGAAACATTAACTTTCCCTCCCACCAAAACCAGGAACATCTAGCACTGCATGGACTGGTGCTAAAGCGTAAGAACCTAGGCTGGAGAGAAATGGTGTGTATTTCTTTTTCAAAGAGTGAATATATTTATACCAAAAGGAAGATAGATTCACTTTTCTTCTCTTGAAGTTAGGGAAGGAGCTTTCTGTAGAGAGCTTTCTGTATCTTCTCATATAGAAGACTTCAGTTGGAAGAGACCTGCAAAGATCACGCAGTCCAACTGCCTGACCACTTCAGGGCTGACCAAAAGTTAATGTATATTATTAAGGGCATTGTCCAAATGCCTTTTAAACACTGACAGGCTTGGGCCTTCACTGTCTCTAGGAAGCCTGTTCCAGGGTCTGACCTCCCTCTTGGTAAAGAAATACTTCCTAATGTCAAATCTGAACTTTCCCTGATGCAGCTTTGAATCATTCCCACGTGTCCTGTCACTGTATATGACATCTGTTGTAGTAAAAGGAATGTTAGAGCATATTATTAGTAGACTATTTCCTGCTCAGGACAGGCTTGATTGAGTAAGTCTGGGAGATGATACTTTACCTAAATACTCAAGATACTAGCCCATAACCTAATCGTTGGGACTCATCACATGTTCCACCATTTCAGTGGGGTTGTTTCTTGCCTCAAAATGAGCCTAGCTTTAGGCCTGAGCCAGTAACAGGCTGGGAACAATGAGCCTGTTTTATTTGGGGTTTTTTGTAGTCCAGGGAATGCGTGGCTGTCCTACCAGTGGCTGCTACTGTGAATCATATTTCAGAGTGCCTAGCTGCGAGAAACTGTAGCTGTAGGAAATACGTGTGTCTGTCACATGCTTTTGTGATCAGGTGCTTATCTTTCCTGATGGATGCTTTCTTTCTCTAGTCAGTTCCTTAGTTCTTTTCCGGGTCTCCCTAGTCATAGATCTGAGATCACAGACCACAGGGTGGTGTGTGATGGCTCTGGCCAAGATCCTCTGTAGATGTCCACCATGAAGGTTGGATCAAAGGATCTGTCCCAGGTCAAAATGTCCGTGAAAATAATTTGGTCACAGAAGTTTTGATTTTAATGAAGTTATATTTGACTGGGAAAAACGGACTATTGAGTCAAAGAAAAATGACAAAACTGTCCAGTAAACACAGTATGTGCCTGTGCAAATGCATGTACATTTTTATATGCATAAATGAGCAGCTGAGGGACAGTTGATGGTGTAGCCTTCATTCTAGATAAAAGCCTATTTATTTATAGTCTAATCAAGGGCAAGAGAATTTTGTTTTCCTTTGTTACAAGAAACACACTGGGGTATGATAACCTATCAAATATCCACCCATGATAGAACCACCACAGAAGGAAGCAGTGAACATGACTCTTGAGCAAATGTAGCTAATCTTGCATTGTAACATAATTTATAAATTTTGTAAAGAAAGTGTAGCACGTGGGAGACAGTGTTTGTGTAGCCCTTTTGATTTGGTTTTATTTTGTAAAGCCAGCTTGGCCCTTTTTAGGGCTTGTTCCACTGGGAGCAAGGGAAAAAAGGGATGACTCCTAATCCTGGACCCCATTTGTAAGTATGTCTTTTTAGAAAATGTCAGGGAATGAGAAATCTTGCTGCCTCCAACCATCTTCCAGTAAATAGAGTTCAGCTCTGGTCTGAAGTCCGACACTGTGGACTCCTTTTGGGTAGTTCTAAGACCCCTGGGGCCAGTCTCCCTTGGTTGCGTCAACGTGAAAATAAGAGTTGCATCTGAGGCGTGGTGCTCAGTCGTGGCACTGGGAGCAAACTGCACTTTGTATAGTCATTATTACCCCTCAGGCAATGCTCTTCTGGCGGCACTCAGTTTTAGCTAACTAAGGGTTTTCTGAAATTGGCCTTTAGGAATAATGTCACTCTCTTCCAGGTACTGCAAGGGTTTTCTGTATTTCTTCCAAGTCAGCTGATCTAAGAGAAGCTGCTAATCCCAGTGGCAATGGAATTTGACCCATTTTCAAGATGTTGATTCTTTTTCTCTTGCTGAAGATAAGAGCCTTATCTTTGTCAAGTTTGGGTGAAGCATGGGCTCCGCATCCCAGACAGCAGATGAGAGTACCCTGGGCTGCTCAAGTCTTAAAGAAAAGTTTAATCTCCTTGAAAATGGATTTTCTCTAACCTGAGAATAGATATATGACAGTCTTGTTGTCAAGCATTATAGAAACTTTACTGGTCAAAAGGCTGACTGATTACTGCTTATACACAACATTTGGAAAAGAAGGGAGATGCCAAGGTAGACAATTCAGAATTAACAAGAAATTAGCCTTTTTTTTTTTTTTTAAGCTGTCTTTCACATGGCCCTGGTTTGAGATTTTCAATTATTTTGTTGCAGCGCTTTTTCCTTTTACAAAATGAAAAATCTTTATTAGCTTTTAAAACTATCACATAAGATGTTAACTGAAACTATCACAGGGCTTGTTGATTGATCATTAGCACTTTTGTATCCTGACTCCCTTTGATATTTGCTAGTGCCCTGGATACTTTGGTTGTTTTGAGGCATGTTTCCTTCATTTTATAAAACTGTGCATTGGCTGTGAGGGTCTCTTTCCACAGCTAAGTATTTACCTTGCACAACTAAATTACTAGTAGCTGTCAGCTAGAATGAGCTAATATTTTTGAAGAAAAGTGAAACTGCATCTCAGTTTGATTCTGATGCTTTTTGACATTTCAATTAAAATACCAAAATGAAAGTCTCCTTTGCTTTTTTTTTTTTTAACTGAATTTTGCTTTTTGGTTTGTGTTTTGAAAACAAAAAACCAGAAGGAAAATTTTAATTTAAAAGAAGAAAAATATGTTTCTCTAACAAAAAAAACCTTCTTCAGTAGTTCAAATAACTACTTGCAGTATTTCATAAAATCAGATTTTTAGCAACTCTGTTTAAAACATTTCTATATGCTCTTTTGTTTGTTTAGACTCCCAAGAAAAAGGTGTAATTCAATCAGAATTAGGAGGATGTTTCAAGTTACAGTTACTGTGTTTTCCCTCTGAAAGTCTGAGCGTATCCGATTTTTCTTCAGAGTGGGCTTTTGTCAGCCAAAGATCCATGAGAAGAACAGGCTGAATTTTGCACTGTATCTCAAGCTCTCACCACCCTAAGGTTTGCGCATCTTATTCAAAGAACGCTTTCACATTGTGTTTTCTATTAATTTACGTTGGCTCAGGGCTCACATCAGAGCCCTCCTTCACTCAGGCATGCATGTTTTCTGTAAGTGAGGACCCACAGGAAAAAAAAAATGAATAAAAAATGACGCAGTAATTGCTTTGTTAATTCTTAATTTTTGTTGTGTTTCCTGTAAGTGAGGAGTAATGGGGGAAACTGAACTTCTGTAGATAGGGAGGGTGACTTCTCTCCTCTGAAGCACGCTCAAGGGAAAGCAGCTTTCAGGACCCATGGCATGTGGTGAGCAGGTGAGTCCCATCAAGGAGCTGGGAGAATATTATTCATGCCAAGAAACTGTGAAAGGAAGCAGGTCTCGGGGGTACAAGGGAGTAGGGATGGGAGAGGACTGGGCAGTTTGCATCTCCAGCACTGAGTTGGATGAAAAACAAGCTGCAAGCGAGAGCATGCCTATAAGGACACAGTGGGCAGCTTGGGAGCACTCTGTTTTTAGTTCCTGTTCTTCTTGCCTTGTCACTTGGAATTGTTTCAGTCTAAAAAAAATAAATCATATGAGTTTATATTCAATCATTGCTGTCTTTTATTAGTTTAAAAAGCAATTTGGTATTCTTTGGGAAGCTCAGGGTAGGAAAAAGTTTAGGGTGAAGTCTAGTTTACTTGGGCTATTGTCACATCCATTCTATGCTTTACTGAAACTGGAATAGGAGGATGAAAGCTCATAGTTTTACACAAATGGATTCAGGTCTATGATAGAATAATATGTGAAATAGAAGTCAACAATCAGCAATACTTGGCTTTTTCAATAACAACCAGCCTCTCCATCTCTGAGGAATCAAGCAGGTGGATTTTTAACAAGGTTTATTTGGCTTGCTGCTAAGTTAGGCAAGCAAAGAAAGTCGTTATTAATGTTTATGCCACATGAAGGCACTCTGAAACAGTAAGAGAGCATACAGGCTCAAATGTCTGCTGTTTACTCAAAATTTGAGAATGATGGGGAGGAGGAATTACTACAGCCAAACTTTGATCTTTTTTCCATCTATATATATATCTGTAGTGTACTTCTGTCAATGTACTAGTTGGCAGGAGCTGTCAAATCCCAGGTGTTGCAGAATGAATTAGCCATTCCCCCAAATCATGCTTCATACTAACCTGCATTTATTGTTCTGCCAGGTTTCATGAACTTTCCCAGTCATATCTCTGTGGATATGCAGTATGGTTCACGTGATGTGAATTCCCACCTGCAAGGCACTGCTAGACTTGTGTTCCAAGCAGGTGTGCTGTTGAGCTGCGCACACACAGGAGATCTGCCACCTCCACAAAACTTTTATTTCCATGTGTGAGTTCTAGAGACCCAATCTGTGCAAGCAGAGTGGACACAGCCAGTATTTCTAGCTGTCCAGAAATTCTGAATGAAGGTATGAAACCATCAATTTCTGCTAAAGCAGAATTTCTGTCTGGAAAGAGACAGGATGTGGCAAGACTTGAATTTACTATAATTTGAAGTGTAACTTTTTAAAATTTATCATCTTCTGTGTTGAGGTCAGAACCATCTTAAATTTTTTTTTATCAAATTTACAAAACTTTTTTTGCTTCGTGTATGAAGGGTGACGTTCTCTAATAATGAACTGCTAATGTTCAGCTGGACTTCAGGAAGAAGGAAAAATGTCAGGATGTACAGTCATGTGAGTTGGTAAGGGTGAATCCAAATGCATCACCCAATTCTGAAGACTGCATTTTGACCTGGTATGAGCCTATCGCATTAAAATTTAAAATAGCCTTTCCCCGAGACCTCCTCTAAAATAGAACAAACTGTGGAAAAAACCCCACACTTTCTGGCTGTGGCTTAAATAACAGAATCCAGGAGAGCCGAGGGGTAAGTCTTGCATTTGATTCATACTCTTTTCAGTTTCTCTCCATACACTCAGTAGAAGATCAGCCATAGTTTTGAAATTTTTGGCTTGTCATACTTTGCATCACAATTAATGTGTTTTCTAAACACAGTGAGTTCTGCATGAAATGCTTCGTTTGATCCGAGATTGACTCAAAGCAGCAGATCTGAAAGTGTAACTGAGCTTGCTTTCTATCCTGCAGCAATCCAAGAGGATCAGGTGGTAGGGGATGCCTGGATGCTGTTCATTTGCATGTGAACAAGATAAGTTCAGTTTATTCTCCCTCTGCGTACTGCAAAAAAAGTAAGTTATGGTCTCTGAGGTAATGGGGTTCGGTAGAGTTGTTAGCAGTATGCTGTGAACAAAAATGGCCATCTAGCTCAAACTTACTGTTGTATCCACTGCAGTGGTCTTGCTTGATAAACTAACTTGATTAGAAAATGTATGGCAAATCTTAATATTTTTCAGGTGCTTTCAAAACTCCTCCTATAAACTCCTTGGGAAGCAAGTGGAGCTTGCCTTCAAATGGCAGACAGGGTTTCCAAGCACTTTGAAGGCTTTTCTGGTAGCTGTAGAGATGGAGGAGAGTATTTGTCTTGTTCCCTGTGGCAGCTGAGAATTTCAGTTTTGCTGGCACCTTCAACTCTTCTGCTTTTCCACTCAATATTTTTGAAATGTGTTTTAGTCGGGGCAAGACAAGGGGGTCAGAAATTAGGCACAACCTGACAGATGGCAGGAGAGATTTCCAAAAACATCTGAAGGACACTTTGAGGAAAAAAACACCTCTCTGATCTCAGCTACAAGGAGGACATCCAAGCCATTCATCTTTGCTGCTTGTTACGCTGATCCCAATCCAAGGGAGACTTACGCCACTGAAGCTCCACTGAGCTGGAGGCAGTTACCTGGGACTTGCACTGATGTGATTCTGGGCCAACGTACCCACTAATTGGCCCCAGTCTCTTGTCTTTCAAGTAAGAACAGAACTATCTTGTGCTTTTTACAAAGAACTTGAAAATGAAAAATCCTGCAGAGCTTGGTTGCTTATAGCAGAGCTTCCCAGCTGTGACTTTGGGAGCTTCTGTTTTGGGGTGCCAGTCCGGGGGTACCTAAGCAGGGTCTCATGTGCTCCGAGCACTTCACTTCTGAAAATCAAGCAGTTTGTTTTGAGCATCTGAAAATGTTGACTCTTAGCTTTCTTTGAATATCTTGGCCCTGGGGATTTACAAAGCCACAGACCACTGATTTTGTTTGATTTTTATGGTACAGTGGGACTGTGTGATGAATTTCATTTCTGGTGGTTTTCACTTGTAAACAGTAAGAAAAAGCCCATTTTAATCAGCACTTTGCTCTCCTTGTCCTGCTCCCTCTCCGTCCATGATATAGCATAAATCAATATGAAACAAAAAGCAGTCTGCCTTTCTCTAAACATCTATGCCAAGTCTAAGACCACATTAAGGAAGCCTGAGTTGTGAGGACTTCCTCCGATTCCCCTCAGTATTTGAACTGTTCTTCTCTGAGTAATTCTTCTGCCTTCGTGGCTTTACATTCCCGATTTATCTGACATGTGTCCTTCTTCCAGAGCCCCTGTCCAAACTTTCCTGAATGGACCATACGATTGCAACTTTTAAGGCAGGTTTTAAGCTCACACAAGGTGGTTGCATCTCCGTAAAACCATTGGTCTCTGCTCTCCTTTTGCCACTCCTCTACAGTTGGTTTCTTTTTCTGTATTGATTCCCTGTTTCTTAGTGTTTCTGCCTCTTCTGAAGGTCTTTATGTTAAGCAAAGCACGTACTTAAGATCTGTCCAAACCACAGAAGACTTGTTTGTATGTTGACAGATTTTTCTGAACTGAGGCTTCTCTCAGGAATACCTGATACGGCCTTAAAGAGTCAACAGTTCTTCAGCTCTTTTTAGCACATTGGCAGTGAGGCAAATAGCTTAGATGTTTTTTCCTGTTTTTGCCAGAGGGAAGTTCCTCCATGATGGTGGAGGCTTTGAAAAGGAAGGTGGTTTTTATACTGGAGGGATAACCTTCTCAGAAGGTCTGAGGTGGGTTTAATCAACTTTGGTGATAAAACATGGATGAAAAAAGGGAAGACAACAGGGTCAAATCTATAGAAGTAGTCAATGGGACATCCTTGCTGTGGATGTGATGAAGGAAAGTAGTTTTTTGCCTGTTGTTCCCCCATAGAGCATTTAATTCTTATCATACAGCTGCCACATGAGATCTATGTATGTACTGCAGATCCCTGACAAACAGCATCCAGTTCATGATATGGTTACGCAGCTGTTTTTACCTGCCAAAAGATGCCACTCTGCCAAATGGTATGGTCCTTTTTCTGCTCGCTGCCATCTCCCTGTGCTCACGAATGACCTGGTGGTGAAAGGGCTAGTTTTTAGCTGGATCCATCTGCCTCGCTGTGCAGCCACATTGAAACTCAAGTGGTGGAAAGGAGTAGTTAGGAATTGGCAGCTAGGGTGCTGAAACCGGCAGTGTGAATTGGTTCTGGTTCAAACACGTGTATACCCAGGGTCCAAAGCAACTTTCTGATGTTGGTAGAAAGTAAAATAGAGTGCAGAATTTGTCCTTTGGTATAGCCATACTGAAAGGTAGTGCTTGTAACCTTCCAAACGGGCAGTGTAAAGCTGACGTAATGTGAAATGTGCCTTTGGAAGAAAGCTGGCTTCTGAATTGCATGTGTGAGTGCATGTTTGTTTGTATATTAAGATGACCTTTCTAGTACAAGGTATAGGTCCGTGCAGTCTATTCACTTATAAGCATGCCTTTGCTTTCTGTACACCTCCTCTCCCATGTGTATCTCCAACCTGGAACATTACAGGCTAGAACCAAGCAAATAGAGGAATAGCTAACTAAAGCATTTCCCAGTTCCCTGGTGGTTGGGGTTTTTTTGTTTGTTTGTTTGCAAAAAGTAAAATCTGTGTGTCTCAAGCTCCTTCTGTGAATCAGAATGATTGTTATGTATCTTGTAGGAAAAATGGTTATGTCTTTCCTAAACCACACTCAAGTTACCAGGGAACGTTGTTGACTTGCCTCTTCAGCTCTGCATGCTTTTAAAGCTCGTGTTAAAGCAGTGAACTCCTCTACACCCAGTCTATCTTCCACCCTATCTCTGTCTGTCTCAATCATCTGGATTCAGGCTTTTCCCATGTGTTTCTCATCCAAGTCTCCCATAAGCTCTCCACTTCTGTGATGAGGGTACCCAAACCCATTGCGCTCTCTTCTCTGTCTTTTATTATGTGCATGATGGTTCCACCTGGTGCTATAATGAGCTCTGCAGGAAATATTTTCATGTGATACTGGCATCAATTTAGACTAATCTCAAACCACTGTATACAAAGCAGTCCTGATTGTTACTGTCGGTGATTAGAAAAGGTCACCTAAATCCTTTACAGCGGTATATGTCCAGCTAAAAAAAAAAAAAAAAAAAAAAGTCTTTGTATCTTTTTTTTTTCCCCTTGCTCTAAGCTAATTGAAGCTTTGATCACTTGGGTTTCAAAAGATGACTCATCGTTTTAGTTCTTGAAGAATAATAATGTGCATGCTTCTCCTACAGCTTTTGTCTTCATTAGGCGTATTCATGCCTGGCTAACAAGGAACATGATTCTTTTTGAAGACTGTAGTGTAGGGTTATAGGGAAAATGTGATAGTTGCAAAGGTCTGTAGTCAGGAAATAGCATATGGAACATTTCACCTTCTTTCGGCTTTGAAATTTTACCAAAAGATATTTTTCTCTTCCAGCCATTTATTTTTCTGGTGATGTCCTTTTCATTTATTTGGGGAGGGGCAGCACTTTGGGACCTGTGCTAGGGCTTCCAGTGACTGTGTACTCTCCAAACACAGAATAAAAAGACTACAGCTTTGCACAAAGTTTGGTCTTCCCCCTTGACTTCTTTTAGTACAAGTGTGCTCATGGCAGTCACAGGTTGTCCCACTAGCTAACGTGCAGGCCCCGGATCACACTTTGGAGAGCACTCAAAAGCATACTATGAACAGACTGTCTTGACTTGCCTAGACCACATGCTGTTAGGAGAACAAGTGGTGCTGTTCCTTGTCTCTTACTGGAATGCAAAGTGTTTGTTTCAGAGCATAAGGACTGTCTTCATTGCTGTGGGTGTGATTTTTCTAGCAGGTTTTGCTGTCTTCCAGCAGGCAGAGCTAGTGTCTGGCCTCTGATGCAACCACTGCAACAGTGAACAGAGATGAACCTGAATAAAAGTGTTGCAAGGGTGTCTAAGCAAGCACCCCTCCAAGGAGGGGCAGGAGGAGGTGGGGCTGCACCAGAGACTTTTCGTGACAGAATAAATGGGAAGGTGTAGAGCAGCACTGTACAGTCCAGTGCACCCGCTGTGTCTTGGTTGTCTTCCCCTGTAATCTGCAAGAGTATATTGCCTGCGCCAAATCTTGAAGAAATACATACAAGCAGATTTTTGTTTTGCCTTTTTTTCTTTAAACTTTAGTTACCAATCAGCAACTTTCAAGATGACAAGAATTTTGACAGCTTGCAAAGTGGTGAAGACTTTGAAAGGCAGATTGGAGTTTTGCAACGTGTCTGCTGATCACCGGAGTTTCTCAAGGACCGGTACCAGATTGTTGAGCATCAAGGTAACAGTAACTGAGCTACTGTGGTTTAATAGATGTTTTTGGCATGCTGAGAGATAGCTCACTGCAGATAACAGGGCTTACCTAGAGACATAAAATTGAACCAAAGGAGATCTGTCTGAACCGTACAGAGGGGGTTGCTTGGCTAATGGTTTTATTAGCTAAGCAAACACACTTTTTGTGTAGTCTGGAATGGAAATTATAGGGTAAATTGCACCAAAAGGTGGAAGTTCAGGGTTTCAGTTAATTATTACATGGTATTTTCTTTAGAAACATGCCACCCTTCTATAGGACTGATAGCTAACAGAGCAGATCTTTCAGTCCATATGAGCATGAATCAGCTAGATATTTAAAAACATGCATCACTTGAAGCATGTGATTAATCCTATTGGATCCACAAAGGATCCATTTTCGAGGTATTGAAAACCATGATGGCTCTGAGATTAATTGGAGAGGTAGACAACTCTTTGTGAATGCATCAGTGTATCAGCTCTTGATTTACTGGGGCTGGAACCCCTTAGTTTACTTCCTCAACTTTCTTCTGCTCTGTTACAAGAACTGCATTTGACCAGCTTTGTTAGTGTAACTTGGGCAGGCGTGACGGAGCACAGTGGTGAAATGGGATTTTCTATGTGAATTCTGTAGCACTGGCAGTGTTTTGTCATCATGCACTTTGCATTGAAAAGGGACTCTTGCACGTATAGCCCGTTGAATCAACAGTGTGATAGAATTAGCAACTGGAGGAGTGATGTTTCAGTGGGTGATGGGAAAGAGCTCTTAGAGACTTGGGTTGGGGGTGCCCAGTGGATGCCACCTTACCTGGCAGGGTGGAGTAGAGGGCCCATCAGTATTGTTTCTGTCCACTGAGGACTAGGGTTTCTGTTATCTGTCCTACAGCCACTGATTTTTCAGGGGTTCTCTGAGCTCCTGGCAAAAGACCCCATTACTTTTAAAACAAAAATTGGCCGCAGAAAAAAAACTAGATAAGGAAAGAGGTATCCCTATTTTCATCCCTTCCTTAAGCATATGAGTTCTCAGCTTAGTTTTGTTTCACCTGCACTTAAAAACAGAGCCTGTATTATGACTAGTGTTCTTGCTAATGGACCCGTCTTCCCCTTGTGGAGAGTGTACAGCAGGCATGAACCTTGTGCACTGTCTTAAAACACAGCACAGTATTCTTCCTCCCAGCAGATTGATCCTGACTCTGCAATCAGATCTGTCTTAGGAGGAAGTTATTCCTCCTTGTGATGACAACAGGAGTCCTACTTGTGAATTAAAAAGCCATCATGTTTGCCAGTTTCTGCAGCTGCACCATCTGAAGAGGAAGTAGGGCTCTGACATGAGGAGCAAGTTCATCTGCTGTTCCTCAGGCTGGTGAAGCTATGTTGGTTTGACACTGACCACACATTAAAACTATGTCAGAGGCCTCAGGTGGGGCAGTGCCATCTCTCACATCTTCCAGGGCAGGTGCCAGTTTCTATTGTTCCATTTTAAAATCCTAGCACTGAGCTAGGAATTGGAGAAAATGGAGACAATTTTACTGCCAGTATTGCTGGATGAGTGGAACAGCGCTGAGGGGTGCTGTTGGCAAATGTCACCGTGTCTGTAGGATAGGAAGCCACTTGGTTTATGGCTGGTGATGGCCTGTAGCATCAGTATGCTGATGCTGTGTATTGTAGAACAGGAGTCCATGCAGGTATGCTTAAGTTCACTAGGGCTTTAGAAACTGTCAAGCCAACTAAGCAGGACTGAAAAGTTCTGTTGGAACCCCATCCTTGCTTGTCTCTTATTGCCTCTGATACATCTTGCTTTTTGGAGCTGGTTCAGTTATTTCTGCCATGCTCTGTAGAGTACAGCAGTTGAAGGCTTCTGATGCGCAGAGAAGTGAGTTCAAAGACACATTAGTCTGTGGTTACAAGTCTGCTGCAGCAAAAGGCATTTGCTGCTGGTAAAGCTTTGTAGGCCATGGTTATGATTGCTGGTTCAGCTTCTGATAAGACACCATCTTTCTTTACACATTCCAGGATAGTTCTGGTAGGCACCTGTAGCAGACTGGATCTGATGCATTCTTATACTGATGGATTACCATATGAAGTTTGGATTTGGCATCTTAAATGACAGATTGATGGTGTCACTCATTCAAGGACTGCACAGTGACAGACCTACAAGGTCATATCTCATAATGCTGAGCCATCCAATTAAGACATTTCATGCTGCCCTACTCTTGTGGAGTACCAGCTGTTCTAGCATCTACCTAATGCTGTACTTGTAAAGCTAAAGAGTGATTGCTGAAAGCCAACGGCACCAACACTGAAGGCAAGGAGAATGAATACCTGTTAAGAATGCAATGCCAAGTGAAACCCCTTGGGAGCTATTTTAACCTCAGTCCCAGCAGCTGCAAATACACTCCAGATGGGTCAGAATGAATTGGGCTCTCTTTCTGGTTCAGAGTGTATGACAGTGTCTATCACAGGGCGGCCAAGACCTGCTGTGCATCTGCAGTGTGGAGTCCAGGGGAGCATTTGTACTTGCACTGTGCCTAGCTGGCTCACCACAAGGTGCGGTGCTAGCCAGCCAGCCCCAAAACTCTCTTTCTGACATACCTTATGTGACATCTTCTGCCTTGCCATTGACACTGGGGAAAGGTGTTTCCTTATTAGACTTGATTATTTATGTTCAATACCTACAGGAGTTTGTGCTGTCAGAGTGGATGCTCGAGCTCATGGAGAGTAAGAAGGCTGATACCTAGTGTAGTTCAGGAGCCTGTGGCTCTTGAGATCTCAGCTCAGATTTTTAACACCAGCTTTGTCAGGGGCCATGAGACTCTGTTTCAATTCAGAATCTGAAATACAAAACCTTGAACCTTTCCTGGCCTGGGGCTTTTGCTTTAAGACAGTATCAGGCTTTTACACCTTTTTCCATGGGACATACAGAAGCGGGGGTGGAATAGACTCTGTAATATACATATGCAGCAGTAAAGCAGCAGGCCTGAGGGAAAATTTAAGGGTAAGTGGTCCTAAAAGTCTGACCTATTTTATAGCTTTGCATCAGTGTGGAAGTTAACTGTAGTTGTGAGACAAGTGACCACGTACTGACTTAGGGTGGGGTTTAGTGTTCCAGCCATCATTAGGGGTAATGGTTATTTGTAAGAAGTTTGAAGGAAGAGTGAAATGCAAAGTAATTAAGGTGTGTGGGCTAATGGCAGTGCAGGTAATGATCCTATTCCACCATTATTGCAGACTTAAATGGGCGTTTAGTTGCCTTTTTATTGCTTTTTCTCGGTGGGATATTTTAGGGAGCATAACAAAATACAATGAAAACATGTTTCTAACCTATGTATAAGCTAAGTAAAGTACTAGAGAGCATGAGGGAGAGGTGGTAGTTTTAGTAGAGTGCCTAATAATTCTCCCAAGACTGTTTTCTGTCTGGTTAAATGCAGTATATGTGGGGAAACACCATTGTAGGTGCACAGTCTGAGACGCGGGGACTCACAGGCCCGTATTTCCCTATTGCATCCCATGCCTCAGTTTTAAAGGAGAGATGGAGCATCCATGGGTGAAAGAGGGGCACAGAGCAGATTGGAGACCCCTGTGGGATCTCTGTAGGGGTGCTTAGCATCACTGGTTTTGGGGCAATCAAGCTTCTTTAAAATTCAGGAATGGGCAGAGAGACTGCAGCTCAAAGCTTGTGTATCTTTTAATGCTCATCTGAGGCCAATGTAGTTAAATGGGGATGTAAAGAGTAGCACAAGCAATAAATAGGTGGCTCGTAACAGTATAGCCGGCTCAGTAAGGAGAGGATTGGGAGACCTATAAAAACCACCAGGAGCAAGCTAAAAATATAGTTAGAAATGAGAGGGAGAGGAGGAAAATTTTCGAGCACTTTGCAGACTCTTTCAGCTTCCTGTAAAGGGGCTTTTCAAATACATTTTGAGGCAGATGGAAAGTAACTGAGAAAGTTACTGCATGGGAAGCAGAGAGATGGGTGAGGAGATGAAATATAAGTCATAAGCTACTCCACTCCTCTCCCCCTGGAGGTGAAAGTGGGCCTGTTCCCCTAGAGATGGGGGGAACTTAGTGAGCTGCTGCTAATGGGGAGAAGAGGCGGTCACTTCTTTGGGTGCTCACTGACTTCTGCTAGCTGCCTCACCTGTTTTGGTTCCCCCTCTTCCCTTAACTTTGGTCATGAAAAAATATTTGTTGCATTGTTGTGAATAGCCTTAAGAAGAGTTCAAGTTGTAGGAGCTGTGACTTTTCCACCATGGCACCTGTGTTGTGCTTCTGGCTTTGCTTTCTCATTGGCTTGGATGGTAAAGGAACTAATCCAAAGCTTCTCCCTGAAGTTAGCCTAAGTGTAAATCTTCTTTGGTGTATCCCAAGACACTGGCCTGGCTGTTGATTCATTTTTTATTCCTGCCCTTTCTTCTTCTCTTAATTTTATCCAGAAGTAAATGTGCTAAAATAAAATTATATATATATATATAAAAGATTGGCAAAAGAAGTCTTGACTGTTAGCAATGCCCAGATAGATTTTCAGCCCATGACAGCATAGTACTCACCAGAAGACACATTTTTCTGTCAAAGAGACAACTCCTTTGTTGTTAGTTATTTGATCTTGAGAGAATGGATGTAGCACAGTCCTGGCACAAGCTTTCTACTGTAAAAGAAATCTGGTGGCTTTTGGCTTCTTCTGCACTTCTGATAGGCTGGCTGTTATGCAGCCAGTGAGATATGTGTGCCGAGAAATGTGGCAGAGGCTGTTGTGCTGCATGGAATCAGCGCTTGCCTTAGAAAGGAGATGTTTTATCATCTTCTTACTGGAGGGAAATAAACTTGCCTGCGCTGAAACTGAGTCCCAGCTGTGTCTCTGCCATACGTAAGTGCCCATCCTGGCTGCAGTACTCAGTGTACTCATAGTCCTTCAGCAGCCCAGGCTTCAGGGTTCAACTTGGCCTGGCCAAGACAAACTGAGGAATTTCTTTGGAGGGGAAAAACTTGACTGCCTTGACTGGTTACTCCGTGAGGCAAGTAGAAAAGAGGAAGAATTATCTGTTCACTTCCCAGTACAGGGATTTATAGCAGACACGCTTTAAAAAACAAATTGTACTACAGATCTTTTGAGATTTTGCAGATCTTTATCATCCATCCTATAGATGGGAAGGGCTACTAGAGCAGGCAACTAATTGGAACTAAATATGGTTTTTTACTTTCTCTCTCTTTTTTTTTTTTTTTAACCTGCTACAGTGCTTTTTTTTTTTTTTAGTTCATGTGTGAATTGCTCAGTGAAGTGGGACCTGAACTAGTTAACTCTTCAAGTTGCTTTGACAACATGCACAAAATCTAGCAATACCACAGCAACAGCATGACCCTCTCTGTTAGCCATCTCCATCCTCAAAGCTATTCAAGAGCCCTGCAGCCTCTCTGGAGTACAGGGAGCTCCAGGTACAGGTAAAGCTACTGGTGTGTAGGAAGGAGAAATCAGGTTGCAAATGGTGTGTCTCACATTGGGGGTGTGTGTGTAAGAAACATTTAGTTGAGGCTACAACAGAGACCTATCCAAGACTACATGAGGATGCTTCTAAGAAGGGTGGAGACAAAAGGACCTCATGGAAACTCTGGGGGTTTTGTTTATTTCTTGCTTGTTGTTTTCTTTGAAAGTGAAAATCTCTCCTAACTAATCCCTGATTGAGCCAACTGGCCTTCTTTATAGCCTGTAAATCACTTTTCACATTAAAAACAAAACTGAAAAGACAAGGTAGGCTGTCAGCTTAGGGATATGGTAACACCTCCGCTGGAAATGTAAGGAAGAATAATTGCTTCTAGAATGCTCAACAAACAAACCAACCACTTAATTAAGAATAATAAATCAAGTAAGGGAGGGAAACATTTGAACATCTATCCCTTGCTATAGCTGAACTTGCAGGCAGGTTATGGTTGCCCAGGGACATTCTTCTGCATTACTTGAACACTGTGTAGGGGCTCTAATAGTACAACAGGGACTTCTGTTCAACAGAAATTATTTCTGTGCTGGTCTGGTGTGTAGAAGGGCAGGTAGTCTGTGGTGGGATGGAAGACAATGCAGATTCTTGTCAAGTACTATAGAATCATAGAATCATTTAGGTTGGAAAGGACCTTTAAGATCATCTAGTCCAGCTGTTAACCTAGCACTGCCAAGACCACCTCTAAGCCATGCCCCTAAGTGCCACATTTACGTATCTTTTAAATACCTCCAGGGACGGTGACTCAGCCACCTCCCTGGGCAGCCTCACTATAGTGAGGCTGAAGCTGTAAAAGTCACAGTGACTGCTCTGGATTTTGGCCCTAGGGAGTTAGATGGATCTTAACTTTTCTGGTCATTCCATAGTTGTGGACTTTGATGCCTGGAGGATTCTTCCAGGCTGTGTTTGCAGTTGAGACTGTGATTCAGGTGATTACCCCAACTTGTTCCAACAAGTTGTAGGACTTTGTTGAACTGGAGTTGATATTTGGGTGGGCTCAAATACATGGCCTGCTAAGGGAAAATATCTGTCTCTTGAAACCAAGGTTGTACCTTTTGTACACCAGCAGTGTAGGCTGGGTTTTCAGCAGGCTTCAGAAAGGGCAGAGGTCCTGTCCAAAGCCCAGTCTGAGGCACCCAAGCAACCTCTGTGCTTTGTAACCCTTTGAGTGTGTGGCAGCTTTCTGTAATGAGAGGCTTAGTGAGATTAGGGAGGTGACCAAACTGTAATCTTTATTTGTGTTAAATCTAGGGGATTTAGTCACAAAAACTATATTTGTAACTGAGGGAGGCAGGGGGAATTTTGCTGTTGCTGACTATCCCATCCAATGGTGTAGGAAGGTTCAGAAAATGATGGCTAAACCTTTTGAGAATGACTGGATGTTTGACATTAATGAGGAAAAAATGCAAAGCTAAAAGCATCCCAGATGCACAGAATTCAATTACTTGGCAGTGCAGTTTGATTTTTAGTGTATTTTGCAGTACATTAGTAATTGATCTGTGCAGTATTTGTAACTGCAGAGAAGCTCTAGATGAATGTTTGCCATGATTGTTACAAAACGTTCAATGCTGGGAATGAAATTTCTCCTTTCTGAGATTGTTCATCTGATTTACGACTAATGGAAAGTAGCTCTCATGCTGCTTTCTCCAGCAAATTGATCTTGATTCTTCTTATAGAAAATCCAAGTAGGAGGAATTGTTCTGTAAAAAAAACTCCATATGAAGTTAAATCATGGTGAGAGCTGCTGCTTGGTGGACAAGCTTGGCACGTCTTCTGTGGCACAGACCATTGGGCTTTTTGCACTGGTCCTTGCTCTGTGACTGCAGCTCTGTGCCCAGGAGGCGGGTGCGCTTGTATTCCAGAAGCAGAAGTTTCTCACAGTCCAAAAGGTTCATCGTACAAATTCTTTTAAGCCCAGAAATTAATTGGAAAATCTATTTCCAGCTTTGCTTACTCTCTGTCTTCCCCTCCATGTCATCAGTGATCCTACTGCCTGAAGGAATCTCCCAACTCGTTCTGTCATTTCTGTTGTGCACATACATGTTATTTTTTTGGCAGATGCTGAAGTTCCCAGGTGGTTTCACATCCAATTCCTGGACAAGCTAAGAAAGGTTTAGTTTCCAAATGAGGCAAAAGTGGGGGTGTTTAGTCTGGTACGTGCAAAGACCCAGCTGTGCCACTGAATCTCATAATGACTTTTGTAAAAGTCACTCTCTGTGTCCCATTTTCCTCAGCTGTAAAACAGCAATTAAGCCTGTAAGGGATCCCACAGTTAGCGTGGGACTCAGTTCTGCTAAACACTGTCTGAAAGAGGTGCAGTTTTTTGGGAAGTTTTCCTTTAGACTGCTTGTTCCATATCTACCTCTTCCAGGCCCATTTATACCTATCCCTGAGGTAATGGAAACCGTGAGTTCTGTCGGATCTATGAGTTCCTCTCTTCTTGTGTCCTACAGTGGAATGGACTGGTATATTGAATTTTGCTGTCTGACACAGTCCAACTATTTTTAGCGGATTAACTGTACAGTTGCAACAGAAGTTAAGCATCTATCAAAGGTCACAGTTGGATGAGAGCCAGCATACTCAGCAGCAAGCCTTGAGCAAACATTGGGGATGGAGGCTATCCTTTCCCTGCGGAGTTATGTTGGTTAATTGCAAGATACAATTCGTGGAAGAACTGAACAAAGTGATCTAGAAGGAGCCGGGGTGATCCCACAATAATAGCAGTGCATGCTCTGCTTGCAGTGAGGTTTGCCAGCTGCCTTGCCGTCATTAGGAGCACAACGTCTCCTAAGTGTTAGAAAGAAAAAGAGCATCAGGAGGCTATTAAAAGACACAATATCGTGACAACTGGGAATGGGAGAGGGGCAGGAATACTTACAACGTGGGGTGTGGGAGGTGGATGTCCTAGGTGTTACCTGTATAAACATCAAGCCTTTTCCTCCTGTGTTTGAGTCTCTTCATGTGCCTTTCTCTAGGCGCAGACAGCGAACTTGGTGCTGGACGATGGAACGAAGATGAAGGGCTATTCTTTTGGCTATCCATCCTCCACAGCAGGGGAAGTCATATTCAACACTGGTCTTTCTGGGTAAGGCAAAAGCAAATGAGATATAAGCACCAAAGGCTTCTCTGGGAGCTTGTTAAAGTGTGAAAGCTGCTTTTTCCAAGCTCGTGGGGTCCTGGTCCAAGTATGTAGTGTTCTGTATAAGAAAACACTGTAGTGCAGGGATACAGAGATATAGTTAATACAGAGATTTCAGGCAGTCCTCCTGTGTCATAGCATTTATGGTGATGAGCAACTTTAAAGACTGATATAGCTAACCATGATCGTGAGGCATGTAGGGGTCCGATCACTTGCCATTGAAATGCAGCATTGCTGAGTCAGAGGGGAGGAGCCGTCTTTTTTCTCCCTCCATTGCCCTGATCAGATATAGAGGTTTGAAGCATATCGGTAATGGAACTTGGCTTCTGAGCGCAAACTTTTTAAATCCCAAGGTTCCAAGTTGGTCACCTATATGACCAATCCCTTATGACATTTGTTGGATCATACCACAGTTAAGGATGCATTTAAACTCTGAGGGTAGGATCAGATTCATGCCTAACCTAGCCTGACACTCTGTCCTCTTGAGTGGTAGAAGCCAGTGGCTGGCTTAGGATGGCAGCCAAATGCTGCTGGTGCTTTTGTCAAACTGTTTGAGCAGAGTAAATCTGCCCAGAGCAATGAGGCTTTTGGCTAGGAGAGGAACATATCCCTGGGGAGGTGAGGCACCTCTGAGGTTGCTGGTGCTTGAGATTTTTGTGCAGTCATTCGTAGCTGTCTTTGCCCAGCTGCCTTACATTCCCCCAATTCTGCTCTCCTTTGGAAAAACCAGTACTCACAGGATGAATTTTTAAATGATCTCGTTGGTGAGAATGTTAAATTGCTGCAAAGGGGAACCTGTTTGCAAAGTTTTGCATTAGGAGGCAATTATTTAAGTATTTTGACAGCACTAATTACTGGCTGTGTTAATATACCTGCCAACAAGCAACTGTTTAATATAGATCAGAATGATGGAGGGCACCAGAGTTCTCCTTTCGGTGATAGATTATGGGCAATAAATCTTGTCACATCACAAAAGTCAAGGAGGACCTGATGGATTAATTTCCTCTCCACATGTTACTGTGGCAGCAGAAGCTGTGTTTGCTCATTTTCCAGTAATTTGGAGAGGATGCCTGTGAAAGAGAGATCTCTTCTGTGCTGGGGAGCATATGGGCATGGAGGGAACATTCAAAATATAAGGTTGTACCTTCAGAGCACTCTCCAGGAACATGACCTTGATTGATTTGGAGAAGAGGAAGATAAGAGTTTGCAGCATTGTTGCAGGTTGTAAAAGTGAAATTTGCTACCAGTACAGGGGTTGCTGTCCAGTGAAAGAAATGCCGTAGCTCTGCCTAGTTCTCCTGAGCACAGACATCAAAACTTTATGTATCCAGAGGAACCTGGCTATCTCTTTTCGTTGACACAGTAACAGGCTAAGTGCCTGTGTGAAGGAGGTGCCTCGGGTTGTGGCCTTTTACAGACTGTCTGGACACATAGGAATTTGTCAATATAGGGAGCAAGATGGCTGATTTTACCGTGGCTGCTCTTAAGCCTCAGACCACTCCTTTCTGTGAAGTAGATGTTTATAGACGTGAGTCGGGTCAGCATGGGATCTGTGCTGGGATGATTAATAGGCTGCTGTGCACCTTGTCTCCTCTTCTGGACTCTCACATTCTGATTCATATCATAGAACAGGGAGGCAAAACACTTTACGTGCGTACAGCTTTCAGGCTTGAAGTAGCTAAAGCTGACCAAGATGTTTTCATATTACTCTAGAATAGGTGGCAGAGAGCACTATTTTGGGGGTGGAATGTTGACTTTTCATTAGGAAAGCATGAAGATCTTTTCAGAAACATTTGCTCAAAAAAAAAAAAATATCTTACTATTGCAGCCATCTGTTTGGTATAGGAAACAAAAAAGGAAGACAGGAGATTTCCAATTCAGAAAGAAGAATTACAACCCATAAAATGTTCCCATGTTTGAAACAGCTCCATAAATGCATTTGCCTCCGATAAGTCTGCGTGTGTTTCCCATGATATTCTAGTGAGAGAACTGATTGACGGGAATTTACTGAAGTCAGGCAGGCCTTTGGGCAGACACAGCAAGGATTGGACCTTGCAGCATCTTTGGAGCTCGTGCTCCCATCTGCTCCTCTGTGCTCCACAAGGCATTGTGCCTGCTTAAAGGGCATTGCATCTCAGTGCACAGCTCTGCCTTCATACCCAGCCAAACCCAATGGCTCTCTGTCCTTGTTTGCTGATTACAAATAGCATGCAAAGGTTAATTACATTAGCTTTGTCATTAACGAAGAGTCTTTTGGAAGTATAACCAATTGACTCGGAAGGAGAGAGCAATGCCAAATGTGCACATGCCATGCACTTACTGCAGTTCTGTGATCACGCTGCACTTGTGTGGTTGTTTACCTGCAGAAGAAAGTATGGATTTGAACAGCAGGAGAGGCTTACCTGAAAATATTTCATGGCCATTGTTCATTCGACATGTCATTTCTCAGAGTTGGCTGGTGCACTGCGTTGTCTATATCTTTCTGCAACCATTCCAGGTTTTGTGAAGAGTTTCCCAATGTTTGACAATTAATCTTCTGGCAGTAAGTCCGATGTTCCATAAAAATGTCTCTTGTGACTTGCTGATATCTGGTAGATGGCTGGAGTTGCCAATTATGTATTGTTTAAGCAATGATGACAGGAATAAATTATATTTTGTATAGGGCAGATTCATCCTGAAGTGTCTTTACACATTTGGCTAAATATTTGTTTGGACAACTTCATCTGTTGCTAAATTACAGCTGCTTTTAGGTTGAAACACAGCAATTGTTTAATGGATTGCTGCAACAATATGCTACAGTATAATGGAGAAAGTGAAGGACTGTGTGTTAATTTAGTTGAACAACAGAAGCTCGGGCATGTAGACAATGTTTACCCAGTCTTCCTCTTTGGGGTTGAAAGTGAGATTGGATCTACTGGATCCAGAGCTGATACTTTGCAAAGTCCTAGGTTCGATCCTCCACTGCAGAAGAATGTTCCACCATGCTTTTAGATCTCTCTTTGCTGAGAAGGGTATTCAGGCAGGTGCTTGAACAAAGTTGCCATTCCTGGGGCTTCTGCTTGGGCTAAAGATATAAGGACATTTCTTTGGGGCTTTGTGACCAGGGTGGACTGCTGGATCCCAAAGCGTTGCCTTCAACTTCCCTTCTTCGGAGATACACAGGCCAACTTCTAAGCACTTAGGAGTCTTGTCAGGTGAAATGTGTGGCGTCCTGTGGTTGAGAACCTGGAGATTGCCTAGAAGAGAAGCCAGGCCTTTCCTGGGAGAAGCAGCAGAAGTGGTACTGTCGCAGGCTTTGTTGACAGAGCAGGTAGGAACCCAGAGTAGTTGTGAGGAATCACCAGGATGATTCATAGCTGCTTCTCTGATCCCCAGACAAAACGATACACATAGATTTGTCTACCTGGTCTCCCACAGAAAGGGCAGTTATAACCCTGAACAACTCAAAACCTGCAAGCTCCACACTGGGGAAGTGACCAAGTCTGGGCAAATAGCTCTGTTGTCTGTTGGCTTTTCAGTTTGAGCTTTCTGTTGCCACTGAGAGGGGCAAGTTCTTACACCACATGAAGGGAAGGAGACAGCAATGACAAAACACTGCCCACATGGGGTGCCCAGGGAATGACCAAGCCCAAGTTGTTATCTATGAATTAAACAATATGTCATGCACTTACTGCAGCTCTGTGATCACTCTGCACTTTGTGTGGTTGTTTACCTTGTTTTAAATCACAAGGAGTCTGAGTGTGTTAATAGCTCCTGTGCTTTTCTTAAACAAAACATGAGAAGCCAAAGGCTTTCCTTGTTCTCAGTGTCAAATGTTTGATCACAGATGGCAAAGTCAGGGCAGATTCACAGATGTGTTTGCTTTTATACTACATGAATGTCATTTCTGTCTTTTTGTCCTATGGGAATTCAGACCTGTCTTGTTTTCACTGGCTCTTTTGATTTCCTTTCAACTCTGGACCAATGTACTTTTCTTCTATTGCTTCTTCATCTAGATACACCGAAGCCTTGACAGATCCCAGCTACAAAGGACAGATTCTTACACTGGCTAACCCCATAGTTGGGAATGGTGGAGTGCCTGACACAGCTGCTTTGGACGAAATGGGCCTCAGGAGGTTTCTGGAGTCTGATGGGATCAAGGTAACAGTGGGAGATGCAGAGCTGATCAAAGGGTGATGCTAAGCATCCTGACTGTGAGTGTTTGTGCAAGAGTTTACTGGCACCCTCTTGGAGGTTAGAAGGAATCAATGAAGGAATCAAAAAGTCTTTCTTTTTCTTCTTCTGGATACTTTGGAGGAATGGTGGCAAGAGATACTTTGCTTTGTGTACCAGGCCATGTACTGTCCGAAAGCAGTGTTTCCCATCATGAAACATGTGCTACAGTTCTTGTGAACTGCTGTCCTGGGTGGCTTTTTTTCTGCATTCCCTTCTGCCTCATATTTATCTGTGTTTGCCAAGGACTGGTTGTCACAGATCAAATGCCAGTGAGAAGTTTCTGTGTGCTGAGACTTTTTTCTATCTGCTGGTACTACCACAAACAGGGGAGGTGACAGTTGTGTGGAGAAGGCCTTATGTACTAGTGAGGGAACCACCACCTACGGTGACAGGGATATTGACTTGGAACAGGGCTGTGACCGTGCAGTGGTGGCAGTACTGAAAAATTAAACAAAACCATGTAATTACAGAATCAATGAAATGCTTTGTCTGTCCTGCAGTGAAATGATTCCTTTATGGAATCTGGAAAATGGAGTTGACTTTTGAAATGAAATGCCACTTAAAAGTGGAAAGCTTTCTTAAACAAAAGATGACTCAAACCATTTTTTCTTGTCTTAAATTTTCGGTTTCTTTCTAACAAGAAGTGTTTTCTCAGTTCAGTGCAATTTGGAGCTTTGGTTACCAGGAAACCACATTATTTTATGAATTTCCGAAGTAAAATGGCCCAGGTACCAGTCATGCCAGAGTCTTTACCCCTTTGCCAGGTACCTGTTCTGTGCCCTCTCCCTGTGAAGGCTCAGGTTTGCTATCTTTTCATTATGTAAGAGCAGCCACGGCATATCTGCCTAGCCTTGTGTCCTGTCTGTGATATGGTCCGCAGTGGATGAATAGTGCAAGCTCAGAAGGCACAGGGCAAGTAGAGTGATCCTTCAGTGCAAAATGATGTTTCTTCTCTCTGCAGGTTTCGGGTTTGCTGGTGCTGGATTACAGCAATGAGTACAGCCACTGGCAGGCTGCTAAAAGCCTGGGAGAGTGGTTGAAGGAAGAACAGGTGAGCAAGCTAGGGGTAACTACATTATGAGAACAGATCCGTATGTATGGGACCAGGGGAAAGAGCTTCTGGCTTTGAGCTGGTAACCACTCTTCCCCTCGGATGTCTTCACCAGTCTGTACTGGGCTCATTCTGATTCTTCATCAATTTCTCTTTTTCAGGGTGCAATGGTATTTCCAAGATCTGTCCAGAAGGAACGTTAATTACATGGGGATGTCTGGTTCTCCGTAAAAATTATACGCATTAGATTGTATTCTATTCTCTTGTCAAATGTTTCCGTAGTGCTGCTCCTAGTGGTTGCCACGGTTGTAACCTCAAGAGATGTTACCTGCCAGAACCCCACTGACTTGAAGCCGTGGGAGTTAAGGATATGTCAGTAAACTGTCACTGCCTTGTGACAGCTGGAAGGGTTAGGTGCTCATAAGTAAGGCAAAATGGGGCTCAGAAATGAGGAAGATACTTGCCACATGAGCTTTTTATTTTATACCTTTTAGTGCAGAAACTAGATTTGAAGAAGTAAGCTATTTATGAGTAGGAACAGGGAGGAGAAGTGAAGAACTAGAAGTAAGGCAGCTTTCGTAATAGTGCTGCTAAGAGCCAGAGCTCCTTAAACAAGGACATGTTCTCAGAAAAGTGATCTGGCTGCTGTCTTACTCTGTCTTAGCTGCTTGTTCTCTAACTTATCCTTTTCTTGGGTTTTCTACAGGTGCCTGCACTGTATGGGATTGATACCAGAATGCTGTCCAAATTAATTCGTGACAAGGTATGATCCACTTCCCTTGATCCAGTTGCATTGGCCTGGCTACTGCCGGCCCTTTTTTCTAGCAGTGCAGCAAACCTGGGGTATCAGCGTTACTGCTGGGCTGTCTAGACCTCGCATGCTGCTCAGGTCCCTGTGCTCTTCCAAAGGCTCTGTGTCTTCTGTACAGCTGAAGCAGGGCTCTGATCCCAGGGAGCCTCCTCTCCTTGGCTGTGCTCTGGGTTTTTTGTTCTACATAAGGGAACCAGCAGAAGCTGATGTAAATGAAAGGCCTCAGGTAGCGATGTCAGACTAGTGTGTCAGACACAACAGGTAGTGGTGTCAGCTACACGTTCCCTCAGATAGTAACAGTCAGAGAGAGCAACAGCTCTGTGAGATATTGTGGGTAATCGTTCATAGACAGTACCATCTTTGGTCAGTGGAAATTTTCCTGCTCCTCGGAGACAAAGGAATGCCTACGATAACCTAAACTGGATTCCTAACTCAGGCTGCGTGTTTTTGGTTGAAGCCTGTTACTATTTTTAATAGTCATTACCTTTCTCTGGTTTCCAAGAGCTGACAATTGAAGGACACGAGGAGGATTATGTTGCTGAATGGAGGTTAATGTTAAGATAAGTTTCACGCTGGCTAAAACAGTGATCAAAGCCACTCTGAATGTTAATGTGCCTTGGAGGAGCTTCTTTTGTAATGGATTATTTGAAGCTGCTCTTTGCTTTTGGTGATCAGTTTGCAGTCTGCAGTCCAAGCCCATACCCCCTTTCATTCCACAGAGCAAAATGTAAACGACCCAGCTTGAATAGAGGAGTATTTGTAGAAATGAATTCTTATGGGAAGATAGGGCGTTGTCCTGCTCTTACAGACAGCAGACAAGTGCAGTTTAATACAATAGAAAATGGCAATACATTTTTTACTTTCTGGAGACATACTGTTTAATGGACCAGTGTTCCTTTCATCCAAAGTAAATACAGTTTCAGTGTTTGTCCTGTAACTTAGCAGTGTATGTTAGTAATGCCCATTATACTGAGACTCTGAGTGGTATTAGTTTATGGCTTTTAAAGTAGTGCATAATGTAGCCTTTTCTCCCAGCCTTCTCATGTTGAAAAAACAGCTTAGTGTTTCATTCCATGTCTTTTTATAAATTGGGGATGAGAACAGGGCTTCATTATGATAAATGCAGAAATGAGCAGCGACTTGTTAAATTGGACTCTAAAGGTAAATGCAGGGCACCATTTGGCTGAATAATCTGGGAGCCAGGTAAGACACAGGGTTCCTGTTTGAGATCAGTGGCTTTAGGGCTTTGTCATCAATGTTTACGGGACTGACTGCATGGTGGCACTCAGCAGTTTCTGTAGTTCCCAAGAACCTGACTTGCTTAAGATGATGCTGACCTTTTGAGCTCTGTTCCACTCAAAGCAGCCTGGAGTAGCTTTTTGTGTAAGGTGCTACTCGAGATTGGATGTCTGCCACTGTTAAGAGCAAAACTCTATCTTTAAAACTTACCCTACGTAGTGTGCGTGGCAAGGCAAGATGCTGGCTCGTTCTTGCCCTAGGAAAATTGCAAGGATACTTCAGGTATGGCCAACCATACAAGTATCTCATGGAAGTGTCGCTAAATCCAATGAGCAATCCTGGTGTGCATACTTGTCTGATATCCACAGGGCGACCTGAGTTTAACATGTTTTATCATGAAAGTTACAAAAAAACATTGGCATCCTCTGTTTTACTTTCCCCTTGAAAAAGTTCTTGAAATCCTTGAAAAGTTCTTTTTGTATTTGCACACCCTGTCCCCATGCTGAGAAGAGGTTAACCCGGGGTTAATCCCAGTTACTCCAGGAGTGGGGCAAAGCCAAAACAGGGATTTTTCCACTGAGAACTTTAATGAGAAGAAGGTGGAGAAGAATATGCTGCTGGCAGAGCAAGAATGTCCTAGCTTCTGCGAGGTGGTAACAGCAATAAAGAGTAGAACTTGCTGGAGGTGATGTTTTTCTTTTTTTAACAGCTTATTCAGAAAACAGCTTTGCTGACCTGCCTAGCCTGCCTTACCCCACCTCTGCTGCCTTGTAGCTGTCCACAGGAGGTGACTGAAGACCTCACAGTGGGTTTTGAAAACCAAAGAGCTTCAAACTACTTTGTGGATTGCTCCCAGATATACACAACAGTTATTTGGGGATCTGAATTCTGATCCTCCTGGAAGGCGACCCATTTTACTGTCACTAGACAGCTTGCCAAACTTCCTATTAACAAATTTTACTGCTGACAATGCCTTTCCCCTAAATGAAGGATTTTGAACAGATTTTTGATACCATGGTAGGCTCATAAACTTCTGAAGATGCTAGAAATGGTTATAAGCTGCCAAGAAATCATCTCTAAACAGCTGTTCCGGTTGCCATGCCTGTCAGCACCTTGTCCCAGTGTTCACAGCTTCTCCTTTGCTCATGCTTTGTTGTTTACTGGTGCATTTCCACAGGGCACGGTACTTGGGAAGATTGAATTTGAAGGTCAACCCGTGGAGTTTGCAGACCCAAATAAGCGAAATTTAATTGCAGAAGTTTCAACAAAGGTAAGAATTTATTCTGTAGTCCCAGGACTGTACACTCCAGGTAGTAACTGCTCCCCATTTGGTCTGGGAATTGTCCAGTTTTTCTAAACAAACAATTTGGGGACCTTTTCTGAACTAATCACCTTTCCAGATCTTTGAAGGACTGTCATCTCATCATCCTTGTAGAATCCTCATGGCTCCTTAGGTGCACTGTTGAAGATGTAAAATTAGCTGCGTTGAGCTGGATGTAGTATGAACAGTACTCTGACCAGAGGTTTGTGTGTTACAAAGGCAGGATTGAGCAGCATTGAGGATACAGTTACACTTAGTATATGGTGGACATTTTCGAACATAAGAAGAATTAATAAAAAGTATGGTTGCTTTCCTTAAATAAATGTCAGGAAAGCTCACAATAACATTTGCTAATTTGTGTTCAGGCATAATTTTCTTGAGGTGATTCCAGAAGAGACCAAGTTAGGAATCCTCTGGATCTAATAGTACTGGCATTAGCTGCTTTTTTTACAGAACATATCGAACAAACGAACAGCTAAGTTTGTACTCTGCTAGCTGGGCATGCAAACTATCTTGGACCACAAGCTGAGAAGAACATTAAAAATCACGAGGATGTAGCAAACCAGGCCCATACTAAAAATAAGAACTATTCTTGTTCCAATGCAAGGGCTAATGTTTTAAATTGCGGACCCTTTGGGGATTTAATTGTGGGATAAAGAATGCCTTGGGTGCTTAATCCCATTGACTGAAGTGAGCACTGGGTGTATGAGTCCCTTCTACAAATTCCGTGTTTACTATGGTGTTTGCAGCTCCTTCAAGATCAGCGAGGCTCTGGAAGAGCTCTGCAAATAGTTCCTTCTATACTGTTCTGCACACAAGGTGGTGTGTTAGTGGCAAGAGTGCGAAGCGGTCCTGAATAGACTGCTTGCTGAGCAAGTGGGAATTTGAAGCGCAGTCTCCATCCAGGCTTGGATTTACAGTAGTAACTGGTTACCTGGGTTGCCATTGGAATACATAGGCCACCTTGCAAATCTCACCTCTGGGAATCTCCCCAACTCATACCTATTCTTCCACTGTGTTTTGAGTCAGGGCCTTGTTGCTACACAGAATTGCAATTGCTTGTTGAGCTTGTGATCTATGATTGCAAGATGCAGGTGGAGCCGTTTTGAGCAGTAACTCAGAAATAGGTATGGTTGCTGATGCTAAACTCTGTAATTACTAAGACAGAATTACTGTAAAGATGCTGCCAATAGCTTCTAAAGGAGAGATATAATAAGATTAACGGAGCTTTGGTGGTTTCATTATATTTATAACTTCATTTTATAGGCTTAAAAAGCAACGTCACAAATAAAGCTGAAGCTGTTCAATGTTGGTAATTACTGGACATGATAATCTATCTGTTGCCAAACAGCTCTTTTAATGTAAATCAGGATACAGTAAGATCAGGAATCTTCTTATCAATTGTACATTAGAGGGGATTGATTTTTTTGTTGTCCCTCCCCTCCCCTTCTTTAGATGCTAGTGGTATAGACTCTGGTAACACTGCCTATACAGGGCAGGGAATGTAGAAAACTACCAGTATTTTGCACAACTTTTTGGTGCATCAGGGTCCCAAAGCAGATGAGAAGTATTTAACCACTTGGAGCTCAAAGGTCATTGCTATGTACACGTACAGCCCCACGTGCTCTTTCTGTTCTCGGTGCTACTGCCAGCAGGAGTTTCTACTCTTCCCTACTCCTGGCTCGCAGCCTTCCCACATCATCCTTTCAGACTGGGACAGGTTTTTGTAGGCTATGCAGTGAGCAGATGAAGGAAATCCTCTGGCTTTAGAAGGAATATATTTTAACAGTTCTGTGATCCAGTTCCCAGTCTGGTTTCTGTCTAGACATACCCTCAGCCAGATGCAGGGGTCAGTGCTCTGCAGTACAGAAGAACAGTAAGTGTGCGAAGTGAGGGAAGGGTTGTGAAGACAGCAGCGCCTAAAACCAGTCTTGCTGCTGAAGGAAATGTAACAAATCATAGCCTAATTAATTGGACAGGGAAGAGTTTTGAGAGTGAGGTAATTGAAGTACCTCAAAGCAGTTTTGTCCCACAACTCTCTCTGGCTATTAGAACAGCAAAAGAGCACCTTTGAGGGAGATTGTTGCTTCATAATGTGTTGCAGATTTTTAAGTACGGATGTTGTGAGGAGTTGAGAGGTCTCCAAAAGCCCTTTTGAAAAAGAGAGTGAGTTTTTCTTAAAGGACTCTGGCACATCACACCAAGATAGTTTCTTGAGATTTTTGAAACACACTTCTCAGAGCCTCAAGGACAGCAGGTAGAAGACCCATACAATTCCTGTGT
Source organism: Chionis minor (assembly GCA_013398295.1). Lineage (NCBI taxonomy): Eukaryota > Metazoa > Chordata > Aves > Charadriiformes > Chionidae > Chionis > Chionis minor. The sequence continues at coordinate 96,530 of VZSF01009460.1, read as the reverse complement.
AGTGATACAGTTCCCCCATAGACTGTGGAAGTAGAATCCACTTGTATTAGTGACTGTGAAGATATTGTAATATTTGATGTCAAGTACAGCTACATATCAGAAGTCTTGAGAGATCTAAGACCCAGTTTCAATATGTTTTCCATTGTACTCATTCTCAAAAAGGGATTGTGGGTTAGTTTGCCATCTGATTGTGTAGTGTGAACTACAAGATATTTTCTGATACAGAAAATCTCCTTTCAACATTACACAGCAGGAATTGCAACAGCAGTGGTAACACCTAGTGGCTGTGTGCAGAGTCATGTCCTCAAAGGTGGATTAGGGATCATTGGTGGTTCATGTGTTGCAGCTTGAACCCTTGTAGTGAAGGGATGTCGCTCCTTGCACCTTCCACCCTTGCTCCTGACATGGCAGTAAGTCACTCCTGATGATGATCAGAGCTGTCCTTACAAAGGACATGCTCTCGCATCCTAAAATTTCTTCATGTTAGTCTTTGAGAAGATAAAAGTTAAAATAAGATCTGAGTTAGGATAACACAGAGGGAGGATTTGTAATACTCTGCTAATAAACTTCATCTTGGGTTCCCTGTAGAGGGGATATTTTTCCTTCTGGCTGGTCGTAATCCTCCTATGAAAAGATTCATTTTGTCACTCAGCACTGGGCATGTTGGGCATGGATTTTAGCATCTTTTCATAAAGGGGACCAGCTGTGAAATATGAATGCCAGCGTAGCTGATTAGAAGGCAGTTACTTAGTTTAAAAAAATTAAAAAAGGCTTCTTTTTCTGTGGGGTATTGCACACTTTGTATAAAACACACTTCCCAATATCAGCTTTCAGAAGCTGATCATAACTAAAGGCAAGCACAGAGTTTCTTCTTAGAAGAAAGAAGGCTGCCTTATGTGCTTAATGATGAATAACATCCCAGCTTGGGGCTACCTGCAGTCATGTAACAAGTAAAATAATTCAGCAAGCTTCAGAAAGAAGCTGTCCATAAATAACCTTACGTCAGTGCTACAGCTGTCTGTCAATATGTCTGCATGTTGCAGTATCAAGGCCCATATAACATATGGCGGTTTCACTTCATTGTCTTCTGTGCTGGTTGTGACCAATAGATAAGTGGGTGTACAAAACATAACGGTACAGATTTGGGACTGCTGACAATTTACTTTGTGGAATGGGTTAAGGAACAGCAGCTGGAAAAGGAGGAGTTTTGTCTGATAGGTAAAACTGCCAGGTCCGTGTGGATGTATGTCATTCTCAGTGGCACGCTTGGCCTCATCTGTACTGCTGTGATGCACTAGAGGTCAGTCATAGGATATCTCTATTTTTTGGTCTTCCTGTTACTGGAGGGTCAGGGTGGTGTTTAATGTGATGGACCTGTAGCTGGTGTGAAGTAGCCTTGCTCCACTGGCATCAGCGTGGTAACTTCACTTAAGCTGAAAATCTCTCACCATGTTTCTGGCATTTCTCTTGGACTGCAATAATCTGTGAGAACTGGCTTGCTGCTTCACTGCTAATGAGGTGAAATACAGGAAAAAAGCTTGCCATTAGCTATGGAAACAAGCAGTTTCTTAGGGATTGCTGTTACTGCTTTAATCAACAGTATATAAAAGAGCATTATAACTTCTACTTTCACAGAGAAATGAAGGAAGCACTAATGTCTGCAGTATTTCTGGAGATTTCCATGTAAATTGATTGTTAAGTACCAGTTGCTGCATGCTGGTGAAAAGTTATTCTACTCTTCTCCCCTGTGTTTTGGGAGCTGGAGGTGATCTGTCATTTACAGCATGGTCCATCTTTTTATAGGAAGTCAAGGTTTATGGCAGAGGGAATCCAATTAAAGTTGTAGCTGTCGACTGTGGGTTGAAGCACAATGTTGTCCGTCTGCTGGTAAAGGTAAGTCAGTACTTTATGTCCTTCATCACTTGTTTTGCTTTGGTAAAAGCCTGACCTGTATTCACTATCCTTCCTCGCACCTGGACACATCCATTCTCGTAGCAGTTTCCTTTCTAAAATGACGTAACATTTTTAGGATGATTTTTATGGACTAGGAGGTGTTTTCTGAACATGGTACACAGTATTGAGGGGGTAAGGAAGAGGACCTGTGCAGCAACCTCTCAGCCATGAGAAGAATTCCTAGAATGTGAGCTTTAAAAAGACAAGGCACTGTCTCTCTAAAGAGCAACCAAGGAAGGTTAGCCCAGCATTGTCAAAAATAAATAAATGGAGGGAAAAAATTTGCACTGAGGGTGATGAATGGCTGATGTGGGCCCAGAGAAGTTGTGGAATGCCTGTCCTTGAAGAGACTGAAAACTCAACTGACCAATGCCCTCAGCAAGCTGCCCTAAAGTTGAAGTTACCCCTACTTTGAGCAGAGATTGGACCAGATGACCTTCTGAGATCCCTCCAGCCTGAGTTATTCTTTAATTCTATGATTCTGTGAAAATATTTTCCTGTTCTTAGCACAGTGATGTAGCACTCCTTGCTTCTCTAGGCACACAGGAGGAATGAATGTGTTATCCTCTCATTCTCTAGATGTACAGGTTTTCCCTGTTTCTGTTTTTTAGTTAATGTGGATGTCTGTCCCATTTTTGATGTGCAGAACTATTTCTGGCATGTCATAGAACAAGGCTGTGTAGTCTTATTTTAGCTGTTAGGATGAATGCACCATGTAAAAGTGAAGATGTTTTACATGTGTGCATACAAACTTATTTTGCGTTCCACTAGTAAGTTTTGATCTCATTAGTGAATTTCAGACAAACTTGGAAAACATTGAGGTGGCTCAAAGAGACTAAGTCTACTATTTTTGTGAAAATAATCTGGGCAGATAGCGGAGAGAAGCCTCATTATTGTCCCTGGCAAAGGAATGACTGAAATCCAAACTCAGCCTCTGAGATACGAGAGCATGGGAACAACCTCCTGACACAAATTCATTTGTTCCTCTCCTCCCCTCATTTCTTGTTCCCTTGATTTTTTTCCCAGCGAGGTGCAGAAGTGCATTTGGTTCCATGGGACCATGATTTCACCAGTATGGATTATGATGGGCTCATAATTTCTGGAGGTCCGGGGGATCCCATGAAGGCCCAGGAGGTGATTCAGAATGTCAGAAAGGTACAGTGTAATAGCCATAAGCCAATTATTCTTATTTATTTGCCTTTTTTTTTTTTTAATGCTTCAAATCTAAACAGTTGGTCGCACTGACATGTTACAGACAAAATGTCGTTCAGTCCTTTCAGCTGCCTGGCATATTCCTCATCTTGGTCCCCTGGGAGTTGTCTCCAGACCAGTATTTACAGTAAGGCTATAAAGACCTTGGTGAACAATACATAGTAAACATGATTACCACAATTACATTACTGGTGCCTTAGAGTACCTGGTGCTCTTTCAGGACCTCTGTCACCTTACGAAAGAGCAGCCCTGATTTCACAGTGCTCCTATTTGAAATAATTTCACACACTAGATGGCTGTGATGCAGAGTGTCATTGCCTATTCCCCTCGAGTGTACCAAGACACCAAGCTGTGCTCTGAGGCTTCCCTTTGAAGCAGAGGAGAGGAGGAAACTTTCCTTTATAGGCTGTCGCCACCCTTGCATTCAACATCCTTGCTTTTTCCCAAGTCTGTGGGGCTGCTGTGAGGGAACTAGCATGGTTTACGCTGGAATTGCTGCACAGAGACACTCCAGTATCTCTTGAAAACCTTTTCATTTCAGGTCCTGGAGAGCAATCGCCCAGAGCCCTTGTTTGGAATTAGCATGGGGAATCTAATCACTGGAATAGCAGCCGGAGCCTCTTCCTACAAGATGCAGATGGCCAACAGGTGTGGCAGCTCTTCTGCTTCCCAGGGCCCTGATAGACCATTGCAAAATGCCGCAGACCAGCAGTGCTTTGCTTCTGAACTGCCTTAACGGGAGCTAGCATGGCAGTAACGTTACTTCTTCGTTCCAGCCATTCTCCTTGCTTTTAATTCAAACTGCCATGTCATGCATTGCTTTTTTTTGAGGGTGTTTCGAAAGTATGTGATGTAATTGATCCCCATCAAACTGAAGTTTCTCCTAGGATTTATCATTTTGAGATTGGCTGCCAGTATTGAACAGCTACTATTGAACTGCTGTGTGTAGCCCCACAGTTATCAGCTCTTCCTAATTGTGACATTTGGACACATCTAGCAGTTCCGTCCCCTGTTCTCTGATCCTTTCTCTTTCAGAGGACAGAACCAGCCTGTCCTGAATGCGGTGAATGGACAGGCTGTCATCACTGCTCAGAACCACAGTTATGCCATCGACAGCTCTACCCTGCCACCTGGCTGGAAGCCTCTCTTTGTGAATGCCAATGATCAAACGAACGAGGTAAGCCCGTGCTTTCCAGATACTTGCGCATAGCAGTCTGTAGTGAGTGAAGGCTCTGTCTCACTTTATTTCACCTCCTGGAAGCTTGCTACCGGATTACAGTAAGTTATCAGGACCAAACTTGATGATCTACTTTACTTGGGTCACAGCCTTACACCCCAAAAGGGGGTGAACCATTACCACTGTTCTCCCTACTAGCCCAAAGTGTAGGATGGCAACAGTGACTTTATGATTTCCCTTGAACAGCTGCCTTATTAACTTCTGTGATTTCTCCACCATTCCCTACCATTTCCCTACAATTTCTCTACCTGCCTACTCAGTTACCATTGTCTTAGGGCTTGTGCCGCAGGTGCACTAGCCTGTGACACTGTTTTGTTGTGTTGGCTTTGTGTTGCCTGCACAGAAAAGGAATATTATTGCAGTCTAATTTGGTCTGTTACTGTAAATAGAATTCCAAGTACTAAAGTAATGAGAGAGAGAGGCAGTTACCTTGAGAGACCTTACAGGATCTAAGGTAGAGGTCTCATGTCAAGTGACGTCCATGTAGGGGAAAAAAATTTGAAAATGCCTGGCCTCGGGTAGTTCGCAGCTGAACGCAGAAAAGCATAGGAAGGAAAACGATATCCCATAGATCAGTTTTGACAAGGTCAGACAAGACATTGAGACGGATATTGGGTTTTGTAATTGCCCATTTTAAATCTTGTCCATTAGGCCCTGTGTTGTACAAGTCAGTGAAGTCTTGTTATTTATCAGAAAATCATTGAAAAGAAGGTACATTCAGAAGCAATTTTCCCCACAGGAATATGCCTCTTGTTGTTTTGTATAAATACCCCACATCAAGTCTGGCAGATTGAACAGTGCTGTTCTGGCATATCCTGGCTATACTTTGCAGGATCGAGAAGCAGTCATTTCCAGCTGATGGCTTTAGAATAAGTTTGTTGTCAGTTGCTGTTTTCTTTATCCTTGCAGATGTATCTAAACAGAGACAAATGTTACCAAACAAGATATTAATAAAAAAATTTGCATCTGTTCAGTTCAATTTTTCAAATGAGTTTGGTTTAGCTGGGTTCACAGACTGAACCCTTTCATCCCCAGGCCTTTCATGCTTGCTTTAGCTGAAGATTGGAGACAAGCTTTTGCCTAAAGCAGATAAAGTTGGACTTGAATCTTCTGGATCTAGAAGTATGACACTCTTTTATGTGAGCTAAAGGACCTTTTCAGCGAGCTCCAAAGCGACATCAGTCTCCTAAACCTTCATAGATGAAGAGGGACAAGGACCAACGATTTTTTAGCATGGGATGCACAAACAGGAAGAGTGTTGGATAGGCTCTCATGTGCAGTCTGTTGCATTCTTCTGTTTGAAAGAGAAAAAAGCATTTCTTGTGACTGACCTGACCCACCACAGCTGGACAGGGCCAACACAGGTTTGCAAATACTCACAAGCCATGGAGTGAATATTTTTAAAATATATTTGTATGTAATTAGAAGTAACTTGAGCATTCAGGGAAAATGTGACAGACCGATGACATTCTTTACTCTGAAGGCAGAAACTCATACCATAGTGGATCAGCGGTGGTCAGTAGCTCATCTCTCATCCCTGTCCTACACCAGCATCCCATGCTGCCGCTCTGGATGGCACTGTTGCTCTATAGGAGCTCTTGGGAATCCATTATCCATTCCTAAGGGAAGCAGGTAGTATCAGATTTTTTCCTGGGTTCCCTCTTGAGGGAATTCTCTACTCCCATCTGGAATCGGGGGCTGTAAGCAATGACAGCTACAGGGTAGTCTCCCAGTGGGCCGTGCTGCTTGGTGCTATCAGGCCACACAAATGAGGTCTGTTTTTCCTGGCTCCAGCTGAAACTACAGGCACTCTCCAAACTCAGTTTTCATAGCTACCGTTTGTCCAGAGCGTTGGTCTCACTTCATCCCAGGCCTGACAGTGACTCAGGGCACAGATCATGTGCGAGGCCCTGTGTCAGTATTTAAAGTGAGTTACGGAAGTAAAAAGTGTGACGCAAATCCATCTCTCCTGTAACAGAGCCAACCAAATCAGGGTGGTAAAACTATTCATTCCGTAACAGCCTTGTCCAAGGTGATCTTTCTTTTCTTCCCATGTATGTTTTTCTTCTCTGCCAGCTCCAGGGTTACCTCTGGAGGGACTAGCCTATCTGCTCTGTTAAGTGCTTGCGCCTTAATAGCATTTGCTGTTATAGTGAAAGTGATGTCTCCGCTATGCTTCTTGTCCATGCACTGCTCAGTGGGCATTGGAACATTAGCAGAAAAGCAAGAGGCTTAATCTCTCGGATAAGACGTTGTTTGAGGGCTGGGAATGAAATGGGTGTAAATTTAGGAGCCCCTAGAAGCACCTCAGTCCTTTGGCCTTCAGTGCTTACCGGGCTAAGGTGTGGCTTTCTGTTCTCTCGCTGCTTGCAAGGAGGCATCTAAGACGATTGTTTTTATTCCTGCAGGGAATTATGCATGAGACCAGACCAATTTTCACAGCACAGTTCTACCCAGATGCAAATCCTGGGCCCAAAGACACAGAGGTATTGTATGAGGGTTGATCTGGGCTTGCTTTCAGATGGCCTTGGGAGTGCAAATTTGTATTAGCTACAGTGACAAGTCTTTATGTAGGTCATGATCCTAAATCTTGGGCTTGGAAATGTTGGGATCCTAACAGAGGGCCCAATCATGCATAGGCTTGTGTCTTCTTAGCTTGATCCACAGCTAATTACAATCAGCAGAAAGGCATCTATTGACTTCTGTGTGCTTTGGATCAATGATTCCATTCATATGACGTGTATGCTTTGAGTCCTGGTGGGATTATTTGTGTACTGGAAGTTACTGAAGTGCTTAAGCCTTTGCAGGATCAGGCTCAAATCTCTTGTACCTGGGGTGATTGCAAAAGGAAAAGGATTTTGTCTTAACAGAAAAAAATACTAGCCAGATGCTTTGTAATAAAATCATTAACTTTCTAATACATTTTAGTTCCACTTTCAAATTTTATAATTACGATAGAGTTATGTAAATGGATTTACATTTCTTCACTCTGGTTCTCCTCAGTGAAATGAAATTTTAATCCCCCATCTGTGACTTCGCGCAAATTCTATAACAACTGGTTGCGTGGTCACAGAGTATGACTAAGCAGCAACAGGGGATGTGGAAGGCAGAGGAGGCATGTCTGAACATAAATAAACTATTTAGCATTTCTTGAGAGAGGAAGATGGAAGAATACATAGAAGTGCTTATTTTAATCTTAATTTGATGATGTTGATTAAACCTGCAAGTAAATCTCTTGATATCAAGAAATTTCCTAGTGATCTGATTGACTAGTGAATCTCAGAGAACTAAAAACAACCCTCAGCATTGTGTCTTTTCCAAGTGTCTTTTCCAAGTCTGTGCACTCCCACTGCTGTGATGGGTTTGATAACATAGTGCCTATCCTGCTGGGCTTGCAGGACCGATCCATACTTCTTCCATAGGTGATTCCCAGCCGCCAGCTTCAGCGGCCATGTGGACAGAAGCTCTGCAAGTGTAGGGTCAAGTGAGGAGCCTGTCCCACGTTCTGCAGCTGTCTGCATGCCAGTGGTGGTCACAGTGCTTTCCCTGCTTGGCCTGGCTGGAGAATTTTCACAGCTGATCTGGAATGTCTTCTGGAAGGACAATATTGATTTAGCACAACTGATGTTTATGTATATCTGTTCAGATCCCAGCTCTGTAGCAGGCTCCATTCCACACGGTTCCCTTGAGCTAGTTAAGTGTATGGTCTTCTGTATTTTAGCTTTTAATGCAAGCTACTATGCCAGCCATATACAAACTGAGCTCACAGACATGATTGATACGTGTCTTCTTTTTGATAGGATCTCACTTTCTCGCATGCAGCTTTGTCAGATATGTCAAAGTTGTTAGACAAATTTCAAATAATGATCCCCTCTTCTCTGATGGAGTAAACCTGCCTTCTGAAAGCAGCAGAGCTGATTGAGTTCACAAATGGCCCTTTTTTCCCTTCTTTGCTTGGTATTTATTTAATTCCACTTAATTAAATACACATGTTTATTTTTCCTAGTTCCTGTTTGATTCATTTATTTCACTGGTTAAGAGGGGGAAAGGCACTACCATTTCCTCGGTCCTGCCCAAGGCTGGAGCAACAGCTTCCAGAGTGGAGGTACTCGTTACTCGTGCCTGTCAGTAAAGCTAGGAGCTAGTTAATTCCTACTGAACCCACAGTACAAAATGGCACAATAAGCTGACCATGGAAGTCAAAGGAGGCTTCCCTTACAAAAGGCCTGTCAGCTGCCTGTCTCATGGTCATCAGGCGTCTCTTGTGTTATTAATTCCCTTTTCTTTGAGAAAGTTTTAGGATCTGATGTTTCATGTATTTTTTCTTTGTAGTTCTCCCAGGAAAGGTACTCTCATAGCAGTATATGAGGTGCCCTGGGATAATCTGGCCGTGAGATTTTGTGCTAGCAGCATAATGTTGATGCTCTGTTGCTTAGCAAATAAGTCTGAAATTCCTAGCGTGAGCTGAATTTCATACAGTTTTACTATCTTAGAAGGCAGCTGGACTTTGTGGGAAGCCAAAGGGAGGCATGGTTGTCTATAAGCACTTGATAAAATTAACAGGTTTATTGTATGTCCTATGCATGTCGTGTGTTTCTCTGACCAGAGATACACGGGAGAAGCCTGGTAGAAATATTTTTAGAAGTAAAACTGCAATGGTTTTGGAGGTGACTTTTTTCTTCTCTTTTTAGAACACGTTTTGTAATTTGAGGCTGTTCAGTGCTGCACAGTCTCTGTTATTTCAACATCCGCTACCATGGGACTGATATTTTTTGTGCTATTTGACACTTCTAGGTCTCAAAGGTTCTCGTTCTAGGATCTGGAGGTCTGTCAATCGGTCAGGCAGGGGAATTTGATTACTCTGGATCCCAGGCTGTGAAAGCCATGAAGGTGAGAGGATACTCTGCAAATACTAACCTAATGTAATTTACTTTCCCTTCTCACAGCTAACTACGATCATCCAGCTACGGCATCACTGGGACAGGGAAGCTGATGAGAACAAGCAGCTGTAGGGAAATTTAGGCATTTTTTTGTTTGTGAATTTGTTGGTTGAGTGATGCGAGTTAACCACTCACAATTATCTTCCAAAGAGACACATTCTCAAATTTTCCGTTGCAGGCTTCAAGCAGTTTGTTATTTGTGATGTGTACCCGGTCACTCCAGGTTTGTCATATTGAATGGAAACGAAGGGGAGAAATATGGTCAGGTACACCTGAGCTGAAATTAATAGAATTTTTGTGATATGCCGACACACTGCAAGGTGGACAAATAATAACAACAGCTGTATGGTTGGCTGTTACGCAAAATATTTTGAAACCCTTATCCAAGGCAGTTTTTCTGAAAGGTATTTATTTTAAATGGTATGAACAACTTTTAAAAGTTCATATATGCCAAGTTTTTTGGTTTTTTCCAGAACAGATTTGTAATCTTGAAAGGAAAGAATGAAAAGTCATTCCTTTGGATGAATTTTGTCCAGTTTTTGATGTTTCCTTTCTGAAGACTGGAAAGCTGTATTATTCTGAAGCAAGTAAAAATGTGTACGTCCCTGAGAAATGCATGCATTTAAAACAGTGCTTGTGCTGAAACATCTTGTGTAGTGCGCTCACATGGGAGATTTTGGCGTCTAATTCACTCTGGCTGTTTCATGCTGCAAAAGTGTAAAGCACATAGAAAGGGTGTTAGGGGAAAAGCTCATCCTAGGAGAAGGTGTACAAGCATAGCAGTATTCCTGCGATGGGGTTATTACTGGTAATGCAACAGTTATCTAGTCCCCATAGTTCATGTCTAACCTCCTGTGAAGAAGGAGGAGAGCTTGTAGAGGTCTGTCTGACAGATTCAGAGCAGATGTAGCAACTGCCTTCAGATGAGATAAGGATTGTGAGCGGCTCTGAGTCTGTTTTGACTTCAGGGTCATTCTATTCCTGTTTGGCCCTGGAGTCAAGGAAGGAAAAAATCAATTACAGTAATCTTAAATATAATCTGGGTTTGCTCTGGGTTGGTCCTCGTGTTACAACACATCTTGTATTATACATGCTTTGTTTGTGTCCTGTATTGCTACTGCTGGCTCACGTCAGCTCAAACTGGCTACATCATCAGGAAAACAAGAACGAGTTAGGAGTGGAGGATTCCAGAGTTGGTGAGTTCGGATAATGGCCTGAGCTGGAAAGGAGGCATCTCTTTCCATTTTATTCTCTTTTGTCCTTCAAACTCGGCTCCGATTTCTGGAAGAAAGTGGATTTTTTAATGATAAATCTCCCTATCTTGACCTCCTACAGTGCCCTATCCCTTCCTGTGGCCACCAGCCAGCTGCTCTGATCTGCAGGCTAATCAGCCATTCCAGCAGCAGTGCTTGCACTTCCTGACCTTGCCTCTGGCACAGTGATTTACAGTTGCATGCGAGAGAGGCTGTTGGTCAGTGCCTGCCAGGGGAAAGCTGCAGAGCACGGGTGGGAGAGAACAGGGACAATTAACAGCAGACAACAGAGATTTCTTTCTGCTTAGATTTCTTCTTTTTTTTGTTATAAATAACCAACATTCATTCTCACTGCTGGATGTTCTGATTTATTCTGCTACGTACTGCTGTTCTCTGAAGTTTGTCGGATGTCGATTCATTGTAAGAAGGTGCTGTTGTTAATATTCAGTCCTATACAGTTATATGGGTTCCTCTTTTAAAGAGTAAAATCCCATGGAGCTGGGACTTCCCCAGTCAGTGAATTTGTATTTGCAAGAATGTTTATCAAAGGCAGGAAGATCCTCTGAAGGACAACACCTGGAAGCATCTGTGAACAAGAGAGACTGGCTTATGGCCACCTGACAAACCTTCTGGATTACTCGCTGTGGGGATTCTCCCAGCTGGACTGAATACAGGTGGATATTACACAAAAAGAGGAACGGAGCCCACTGTTTCAATTAAGTTGTAACAAAGATCTCCAATCAGGACGGGTGGCCATTGCGCGGACTGCTATGTGCTTATAGAAAATTAAAAAGGCAAAAGTTGAAGGAAAGGGTTACAAGGGCAAACAGCAAGTGGGTTAAAAACCAACATCCTGAACAATTGGGCCAGAAGATGTGATATCAGCAAAATGTGTCTCTCAGCACAGTGAGTGTTAATTCTTTCATTAATTGTCTTCCTAATCACTGCTAGCAGGGCCTTAAGACACCTTGGCCCAGATAAGTCGGAAGGAAAGATACTCCAGCTTGTTGGAAAGTGATATACCTCTCCTCCATTCATTACAACAGAATTTCTGAATACATTTATTAGAGAAGAATGTTTTGGTTAGAAATCTACTCTTTTTCCCTCAGTATCACCATGAAAACCACACAGTTCGGGGTCATTTGTCTAAATCTGAAATGTTTTCCATAATGATTTTATCTTTTCTTTCCCTACCCTGTTCCACACATTTCCAAGGAAAGTGTGCTTCAGTGAAAAAAAATCCAACTTTTCATGAGGAAAAAAGATCAGCAGAAATTTACAGCTTTCTTTAAGAGGCAGTAGTTTAAGTTATCAAAGGAAGGAGAAGAAACGTTATCCAATACCTGAACTGAGCAGTCAGAGCGCTGACTGCGAATCCCACTGCTCACCTCCAGGTTTTTTTTTTTTTGGAGGTATTTGTTCCTCCAAACCTGTGGGTCAAGCAATCACAAATTTCAAAGAAACACAGAAAAACATTTTTATGGTTATTGTGAACTGAGAAAAATAGCAATTTCTATACTGCTCCCATCAACACTTCCATAGCATTTGCTCGAGGAATGGCTGACAGCCTACCAGCCTTTTTCCTGTCTCTTTTTACTCTTCTTTTTTTAGTATCCTCATAGTTCCTGGTTTTAATGAGAGTCGTCATTGTTTCTTAACCTCCACAACTTCCATATAGCAAATCTTTTCCTTAAAATGTATTTTGCATCTATAATTAGCATTGTTTGCAAATGGTTTGTTTTTTTGTAGAAGTTTGTTGCCTTACAAGAAGTTGATGGAGATTCGAATGAGTTCCTGTAAAAATGAGGCCACAGCCTTTGCACTTCCCAGTCTGCCTTTTCAACAAAGCAGTAATACATTGTTCTTTATCTGCTTATGGTTGACGTGTTTTTTTTTTAAGTTTGGACACATTCTGGTCTGATCATTATCAGCAAAACGTGGCTGGCTTCCTCATTACACCCTAATAATTCAAGAGTGAGGAGAGTTGAATTGCCCAGCTCTGACTCAGACTTTTCTATTATTGAGTACACTGTAGTGAATTTCTGTCTGTAACCAAAAGAGTGGCAAAACTCCTATTGGTATAGCAGGAAACAGATATACTTTATTATCACTCTATCTCAATTTCTTATGTGTGACAGAGGAAAAGGAGGGTGAAGTTTTGCCTAACCTTTGTCTTGCATATAGAGGCAGGGGTTGTCTTTTAGTATGCGCAGTATCAAAAAAAAGGTTATGGGACAAGATTTTTAAAGTGATAACACCAGGAAAATTAAAGTGTCTTTATGGAAAGTCAAGGCAAAAAATGTATTCTTGTACTGTTACTAGTTGGTACAAAAATCTGAGAACTACCTGGACACCTGAGATCAAAGACCTACTGCTTGTCAAGAAAAGATTGGATTTTGATTAAATCTTTTTTTTGCTTTGTCACTTTTAGTCTGCCTTTGAACAGAAGACAGACATGATTATGCTGGAGTTTGTTCCTGTCTCCCCTATGTAACTCATAAATGTGTTAAACAGTTTTAACCAAATCTTTGAATCAGGTGGGAATCTGCATTCTCTCAAGATTCACAGACAGGCACAGAAGTAAAGACGTGGTGTTAGCTCAGCCTGGTACAAGATACCAGAAATCCCTTATGGGAGAGTACATAAGGAACCAGGCTTTCTAAATTCTGCTGTTGGTGAGCTGCTTGTTGAACTCCATCTCTCCTTGCTGCTGCTGTTAGATCTTCTTCCACGTATGCCTCATTTTAATGCAGATTTTCATTTTTCAGGAAGAAAATGTGAAAATTGTCCTGATGAACCCCAATATTGCTTCAGTGCAGACCAATGAGACTGGCTTAAAGCAGGCTGATGCTGTCTACTTCCTCCCCATCACTCCACAGTTTGTCACAGAGATCATCAAGGTGGAGCGTCCTGATGGATTAATTCTGGGGATGGGTGGCCAGACTGCTCTTAACTGTGGTGAGCATGGTATAGATGCCTTGGCACTCCTCGCAAACTCATCGTTTTTACCACATATTCAGCAGACTTTACTTGTGCAGATATGCAAGACCCATGTGCCTGATATGTTTCTCTGGTTACTTAGGGATCCGGGCAGAGACACTGACCATGGGGGAACGAGTAATTGCTAAGCTGCGAACATAACATCTAATTGCTGGTTTTGATACTTCAAAGTAATTTGTATATCCTGCTTTTCGGCATATGTCTTAGTTATAGTTGGATTGGGGATATCCAGACGGCCTAGAGGCAGAGATCAAAAGGAAAACTTAGCTTCATTTAGCTTCTTGCAACAGTATCCAACTGCACTGCTTTGTTTTGTGTTGCAGATGGTGGCCGAGCAGTAACTGCTAATATTCATAGATTTGAGGACAGAAATTTTCATGTTATGGTTCTGAGTTCTAATGCTGACAAAGAATATCAAAATTAGCTGTTGATGAGGCCAGACAAGTTGTCAGCTAGTCAGATTATCTTCTGAATACTTTCTTCTTCATCTACTATCAGTTCTCAAAACTGTCTTTGTTTACTTTGCAGGAGTGGAGCTCTTCAAGCAAGGAGTCCTGCAGGAATATGGTGTGAAGGTCCTAGGTACATCAGTTGAATCCATCATGGCTACAGAGGATAGAAAGCTTTTTTCTGATAAACTGACTGAGCTGAATGAAAAGATTGCTCCTAGCTTTGCAGTGGAATCGGTAAATCAAACAATTTTGAGGATGTGATTACTATTACTGTTGCCCATTTGAGTTATTAAAAAAAAATTCTAGTTTTGTTGAGTGAAAGATGAATACAGCTGTGAATACTGTAGCTTCTATGCTGTCATCAGCACTCTGCAGTGATTGATGCTGGTTCACCATGATTTAAAATGAGGGAAAATGCAATTAACCACTTGGAAAGCCTAAGCTAATTCACCTATTGATAAGAAAAGGACATTAGATTGGGGTGACTTCTGTGCCATAGTGCAAAAATATACAACATTTCAGTGGCTACTTTGTTAAAAAAAAATCTTGCACAAGCCATTTAGGCCTAGGATTTCAGGTCCTCAAAGTCAGCAGTGCGGAAATCCTTGTTGAGGATGGGCATGTGAAAACAAAACATTGGTTCAGTGGGAAGGCCTGTTTGAGTTTGTATGTCTTGTTGGAGGGGCTGTTTCATGCTAAAGTCCATGAAGACAAGGCCAGGTAAGGACACTGTCCATGGAAAGACAGCAAGGAAGTCTACACATAACTAAGGACAGAAGCCTTAAGTCCATGTTTCAGTTTTCTGCTGTTTGGCAGAACAAGGAAGCAATGTTCCAAAGCCAACTTTTATTCTTTTCATTCTATCTTCATACAACTTAGTGCCTTACTGATGGGATTTCCAGTTAATCATGTAACCAGAGTTGAAGACTTCGTTCATCTTGTTATCATATCTCTGAAATGTATTCTCCTCTTCTTTAAGATTGAAGATGCTCTGAAGGCAGCTGAAAAGATTAGCTACCCAGTCATGATACGTTCTGCTTATGCCCTTGGTGGTCTGGGGTCAGGTGTATGTTCTGATAAGGAAAGTTTGCTGGACCTTGGTACAAAGGTATGTCTGCAATTGCGAGCTTTGGGAATAGAGCTGAACATCTGATTTTCTTAGATATTCTTCTAATAGTCACGGACACTGCAATTATACATACCCTACCTTTCATCTTATCTGTAAAATGTTATCCTCATTCTTTCTAATGCCCACTTTTCATAATTCCTGCTGACTTGGGCTATAAAAATAGTTAAATGACAGATCTGTTAAATTCATGAGAAACATGTCATAATTTGAGCAAGTATTTCAGGAATTCTGGTCTGAAAAGAAACATAGTGGACTAGATTCACCTACTTCCTGGAGTAAATGGCACAGTAAAGATGTCAAGGAAGTTGAAACATTTGAAATGCTGAGTGATAATGCAGTATCAGCGATAGAAGAGTTGGGAGGCTTGGGCCTCTACTGCGTTTCTGTCTAAAGATGGTATTTTTGCTAGGTCAAAAGCTCTTGTAGAGATTTCACAGGATGACACTTAATAATTTGACATCCACCAGCTGTCTCTGGCTATAAAGAGACAGCTCTTTTTCTGTAGAAAATCTGGGATTGTTTTTTATAAATTTGCTGTGAAAAGTAAACAGATAATTGGGGAAAACAAAACAAAAGCTTTTTTCCTTGGCAAAAATGCAGAATTTTAGGAAACAAATCTCTATCAGTTGATCTCTAAAATTCTTGGTTTTGTCTTTTCCTGATTTGCTAAACCTCTTAATATTTTGGGTATCTCTAGAAAGAAATACTGCTGATGCCAGTTAAGAGCTGTATGAAAATGACATTTTTGTATTCCTCCACACTGCTGTCACACAAACAGACTTGGGTCCAGCATGCTTAGCGCTGAATAAACATCTGCTCAGGCAGTGTCTGTTGCAGGAGGCTCAGTGGACAGCACTGACAGATGCGGGAGGCGGCAGTGGGTGCAGTAACCTTGTCTCATGGATTGATGGCTGAGGTTGGAAACACTTCACTTGCCCAAGCTCACACATGGTCTGTGTTTAGAGAAAGCACCAATTCACCCAGAAACCCTTGGAGTGGGATCGTTGTGTCTAAAAGGCTTATATCAAAAATGTTTTTGGTAGGAAAACCTGGTTTTCATCAGTATTCCTTGGTGTTTTTTGTAAAAAGTAGTTCTGAAAATTTCCATTTCCCCCTAAAATTTGCAAAACAATAGCTCTTTATAAAAATTTTATTTTCTGTAAAATTTTAGGAGTGGGGCAGTTCATATTGTTAGCAAAATTTTCACGTTTCTTAAACGTTCCTTTGATTTTCTTACCATAAGTCTATTTCTCTTCCACTTTCTAAGTAAATGTTTCCATTTTCTCAAAAATGATACTAAAAGACCCTCAGCATTTTGAATGAAGATCAATATTTCAAAATGTACAGTGTAAAACAATTTCAGTGTTGTTGAATTAGCTCAATTTTGCATGCTCATTTCCACAGCCCATCAGAAACTCCATTTTTTTTCAGTTGTGAAGATGATCTGTAGTAATTCTGTGAACTGCTTTTTCAGATGCTGGTCTCTAAATTGTATATAATTGAGATAACTGAACACCTATAGGTTCAAGTAATCTGGCCTTGAGTTCAGGTCTCCTGACTCCACTCCTTTTGGGTGAGAGAAGGCAATAGACAGTAACACAGGAGCAGTGTAGATTGTTTTACAAGTGTGGTTAGGTGTTCCCACTACATCACCACAAATTCAGTGCCAGCTTAGGCCGGGTGTGAACTGCTGCTGCTCCTCAAACTATTTTTCTTTTTTTTGTGTGTGCAAGTTTGGCAGCTGAGCTAAGGGCAACATTTGAGTAACAGCTTGAGCTAACTACAGAGGGGACCAGACTGAAGACTGATTCATGGGCAGCATTAAAACAAGCAGCCTTGCTAAAGGATGGATTGATAATGTGCCTGTTACTTTCTAGGATTTTAAGCAAGAATTGATTAATGTTTTTTATCTGCTAATACTAAGGCCATTTATTCACTTAGATTATGCTCATTTACCAACAAACTGTATTTTTCATTTTTGTCTCTTGTGCCGAGGAGTGCTTTCAAGATCAAGTCTAAGAATAAATCACGAATCTTGCTTCTGGTTAGTGTGCCAATGATAAGGAGAATTATTAGTGCTATTAATTACATAGTGTTTGCTGGCACCCACACTCCTCATCACTTAGTCATTTAGCTTTCTGCAGAGTTCTCCTATTGAAGTCTGTGGGGCTGCCCACATACACAAACAAAAGCATGTGTCTATTGCATGATTGAAGCCTTAGATATTTTTATATTCCTTTTTGTTATTTATATGCCAATGCAAGCTCACATGCTCTGCCTTTTTTGCCCATCAGATCACATAAATATTTTCTGTGGCTTTCAAAAGCTATTTTTTTTTTAAGAGAAATATAAAGTGTCATGAATGCTAAGAACTTTGCTTATCTTCATCTTTCAATGTTCATGTTTGTCTGGAGATACACCACAGAAGTCTTAAATATGGGAACGTGTTCTAATACTGTTAATTTTCCCTAACATATTTCCAGGCATTTGCAATGACTAACCAAATTCTGGTGGAAAAGTCAGTTGTTGGCTGGAAGGAAATAGAGTATGAAGTTGTGAGAGATGCTGCTGATAACTGTATTGCTGTCTGCAGTATGGAAAACATTGATGCTATGGGAGTCCACACAGGTAGGCTTGGGCACAGGTGGCTCACTGGAAATGGCTCATTAACTTTTTTATGTGGTGCCCTTCTGCCTGCTTTGATTTTTTTTTTTTTTTTGCGATTGATAAAGTGAGCTGTAGAAATACTCTTTGCATCTTGGATGGAGATAGTTAGGGTGTGAAACAGATATTGTTAGGCTAAACTTACCCCTGTGATCCTGTTTCCCATAAGATTGCCTGGCCTCTCCAGCTCTGGGCCTCTAATTATCTGTGCTTTTCATCAGGTGTGCATCCACAGGTTTGAATATCTATGGTAACTTCTTTATTGGCAATGGGTTAGTAAAGAAAGTGACCTGTGTGGTTAGAATTTACTGCTGCTGAACTGCTGCTCATTTTCCTTCTCTGCTACCTTGTGACAAACAGGGGATTCAGTTGTAGTGGCTCCAAGCCAGACACTCTCTAATGAGGAATTTCAGATGTTGAGGGATCGTGCCATCAAAGTTGTCCGACATTTGGGCATTGTGGGAGAGTGTAATATCCAGTTTGCTGTGCATCCAACTTCCCTGGAGTACTACGTCATTGAAGTTAATGCCAGACTCTCGAGAAGTTCAGCTTTGGCATCCAAAGCAACGGGGTAAGATTATTTAAAAAAAACAAAACACACCACCACAGAACGAACAAGTGAACAAGCAAAAACTGAGGGAAGAAGAACATAAGGAGAGAATTTTACAGTAAGGGATCTGGTTCAGTGTATTCTTTAAATATGTGACACTGGCAAGGAAGAAGAGTTCCTGCATCTGCTCTCCATGAAGTTAAGGCAAGAAGGCGCAGGCTTAATTTGCAGCAAGGAAGGCTGAAGTTGGCTGTTAGGAAGAACTCTGGAGTGAATGGGGCAGTTAGATGCAGATTCCTGCATGGGAAGCTTCTGAGAACAGTTCTTGTCAGCATCTGCTAGGATTGACCCTTGCAGATAGTCCCCTGCTGGGAGATGGAAGAAGGGGTTAGTGAGTCCTCCAGGTCCATTCCAACTTGCCGATGTTGTTACTACAAATGGAAAAACTCCCAGGAGATGGGGGGAGAGGGGGTCGGGGAGCCTAATAGCTGGCCTTACAAAGCATATGCACTGTATCCATATGTTGGCTGCAAATCATCCCTGGGACCCAGAGGACACAGTTATTAATGAACTGTCTGTCAGATTGATGCAAATGGTATTGCTAGCTGCCTTTGTTTTGTTGGCTAATCATAAACTAATCAAGATAAGGATGGACAGAGCAGCCTGTTTAAAAATTGGCTTCTTAATTGCACTTTGCAGATGCTGTTGAGAGGCACAAATTAATCTCTAATTTGCTGTTCTCAACAATTCTTGTGGTGGTTGAAGTGCTATAGCAGACTGGAGATAAGCCATTATGTTGGACAGTGGGTGTTTGATTGTTTTCTTTTTGGATGATAGGCTTAGAGTAAAACATACCTGTTTATGTGGTCTCACTGTGGGTGTGACACACATTTAAAATGGTGGCTTTGCAGATAATAAAGCAAGTCCCAGATCTAGGTAGGTAGCTCTACAATGTTTTAGGGTAGGAAGCTGGACAGGCCCTGCTGTGCTTGAGCACAGTAACCTTCCATTGTGTTGAGGAGGGAATAACACCTCACATCTGTTTAATTTGATCCGCTCCTGGGATTTGTAAAAGCAAAATACTTCCCACTCTGCCATTCTTTACCTTTCCTCTATGGCAGGTATCCATTAGCATTCATTGCTGCCAAAATTGCCTTGGGGATCCCCTTGCCAGAAATCAAGAACGTGGTGACAGGAGAAACCTCTGCCTGCTTTGAGCCCAGCCTGGATTATGTTGTTACCAAGATACCCCGCTGGGATTTGGACCGTTTTCCACATATGTCCAACCGGATTGGAAGCTCCATGAAGAGCGTGGGAGAGGTGAGCGCAAGACTCTCTCCTTCTCTTTCATCCCACTGCTTGGGAAAGTCATTTCTCTTTCTTGGAAAATCTCAGAATATCTGTCTTCAGGGACCTAATGGATTTTAAGGATATTTATTTAGCTCAAATGTTTTTTATCCGGTACTGTAATTAATTGAAATTAATTAGGAGTTTGTAATCTTGAATATTACAGTGTGGATTCATAAATGGTTTGACTCTTAAGGGAAGAGACCCACTTTGGATCATCTGATGTTGATTTCATTCTTAACAGTTACTACAGGACTCCCAGTTATTTTTTGTTTGGAGTTCTGTAGTGATGGTTAATTAGAGTATAACTTCAAGAGTTGTAGTCTGTTAAGATTTTCAGTGATGCCGATGAGCCACCGCTCTTAGTTGTTCCCATAATTTGTCTTCTCTATCATACCCATATGCCAAATCTCAGCCTACTTATGCTCTTGAAATCCAAACACAACCTGTAATCTTGCTCTGAAGTTTTGACTTCTCTTAGTGATTAAGTCTCTTATATCTGGAACTTGACAGTGATTTTTGAACCCTGATTTTAAGGTATCTGGGAGAATAATAGAAATTTCTGACTGTGTTTTAAGAGGGGAGAAGTGAAGCAAAATAGGTAAATTACCCACTTAATTACATATCAGCTACCAAAGCAAAGTAATTAATTGTGTATTTTTTCATTTGCCTTTTTTCTTAATTCTTTTCAAGTAGCTATTTTATTAATTTATTTTGATACGAGACCTTCCTAACATCAATTCTAGCTTGCTGAGACAACAAGCCTTCATCACAACTGGGAAGATTATTTGGAACTTGACTTTCCAGTGGCAGTTTTGGCTTTTAATGGCAATGGGAATTTGGTGGGTTTTTTTTTTTTTTTTTCCAGTTAATTGACACTTACTCATACTAACTCTTTCTGCTTAGGGTTTTTTGGAGTGTTCTACAGAGCTGGGGTTCCTAGGTACATGGTTGCCTTGTCCACCATCAGCTGTAAACACTTCCTGGCCATTTGCAGGTGGAAGGATCGAGCCCTTCCAGCGGTCGTATATCACAAAAGCAGAACTGCATGAACCCCCAGTTCTTATTAAGGCAGGATGCTGGGTAAAGGGAGGGGGTAGATACAGGAAGAGTCAGTGCTTCAGCTGTGCAGTCTGTGACTGCTGGGGGGTGAACTGAAACAGGGATGGAGAAGATTAAGAGATGCAGTTTGGAGGCTAGTAGAGGTACTCAGCAAAAAGGTTAGTCTCCAGGACACGTGAGTAGGAGAGGGTGTCTTTGAAGTAAAGAGCTTCTTACCACTGTGTCTCTACTAGTGTGGCACAGTTGTCTCCTTAGCCCTGAACTTGAAGCCAGATTGCAGAACCTGCTGCATTTTTATTAATTGAACAATCTGGCCTGGCCTGGATTTTCCTGAGCTCTGTTGTGCTGGGCAGTGGGCCTGGAGCTGTGAGAAAAGAGAAAACAGTGTTATTTTTTTCTTTGACATTTTTCAACATTGTGTTTGTGATTTTTATGCTGTTATGATTTCACTACACTGGGAAATAAAAATGTTGAAATTTGAGAAAGAGCTCTGTTACCTCACAGATTTCCACAGAGAAAGGCTTGTTTTCTTATTAGATGTGATGTCAAGATTGAAGAAGGGAAACCCCAGTGCTGCTATGTCAATGAGGAGTAATCCTTTAAGAGAGCCCTCACTGGGGAGAGTCACTGTTAAACGTAATTTAAAGAAGAGGAACAGATTTTTTCTGAACCTTAGAATTCCCACTGTGAGTTTCTATCTCTAACAGGTTGTTAAACAGAAATATTCTTCTATATTACTACACCTATGCTGCTGCACAATGCTTCCCTCTACTAAAGTGCTTCAAAGGAGTTTACAGAGGAGAGCAGTGGCTTCCTATATTTTACAGATAGGGAGATGAAAGCAGAAAGCAGTCACTTGTCTGAAGCTCCCTGGTGATAATATTGGGAGTCAGGCCTAGACGTGGGACTCCCAAGGCTCAGGCAGCTGTGCCTGTCTTAAAGCCAGCAGGACTGTCCTAGGGAGGAGGTCCAAAGTCTGTAATCTTTCTGTATGCCTGCCTTCATGGTTTAAATTTGCGCTCCTCTGTTATTCAGAGGATAGCTGGGCAGTGGCTCACCATAGCTAATGTGGAAGTGCTCTCCGTTACAGGTCATGGCTATCGGACGCACTTTTGAAGAAAGCTTCCAAAAGGCCCTGAGAATGTGTCACCCATCTGTAGATGGCTTCACTTCACAACTGCCCATGAATAAAGCCTGGCCGGCCAACGTAGACCTCCAGAAGGAACTCTCTGAGCCATCCAGCACTCGGATATATACAATAGCGAAGGTAACGAAAGACAGAAAGCCCTTGACCTACATCCCTTGAATTATAGCTACCAGACTGGGTCAACTGAGGTGACAGGTTCTTCAGCCACTTGCTGCTCTGTGTCAGGCACGCTGAGACCACCTCGTGTAGGATCCTTGCTGTTGAAGTACAGATATTCTCTATCGTATCTAATTTCCTCTGCAGAACATAATAGCTGAGTGGGTGTATGACTTCAGTTTTTCCTGCTGACATCTGTATTTTCCTGCATCTTTTGTATTCAGGTAACGTGTTTGCCTTTCGGTACAATCTTAGCCAATGCTCATTGCATTCAGCAGCAGGTGCATTCCTGTGCCCTGATTCTTCAGTTTGTAGCTGAGTGTGGGTGGAGACCTGGATCGCTTTCCTTTGCTTGTTTCTATAATATAATTGTTTGTTAAATATTGGCTAATGTTCAGACCTGATTTACACTAGTGTGTCAGTCAAAGTTGTCCAGTTTTGCAGATTACCATTAATTTATAGGAAGGAAGGAAGGAAAAAATGAAGATCCTTTTGAGAACTGAAACAAAGGATAATAAAGAATGGCAAGCTGCAGTCCTTGAGAGCACTGTGTTTTTGCAATTGTTGCATATGGGCTTAAAACTAAAAAAAAAACAAACCCAAAACTCTATGTTAAATTTAGCATACAGGAAATCACCCATTCTTTGAAATTAGGCTCAACTTCCCCTAGCATTCTTTTAACCTCTCTCCTGTCACACAGGGCAAATCAAGGTATCTGGGTAACGAGGGGTGTTATTGTAAGGAAAGCTAGGGTGTGAAATTATTTCTTCAGCTCCATGGTGTTTGCCTGTGTATATCACATGGTAAATGTGGGGTTAGTGACTTTATGAGGTAGGTGCAGTTTCACACCGGTTTTGCTGCAGCTGGATTGTCCATCTGTCCATACCTTCTATGGAGAGGAAGGGACAGCTGTCTTTTATAGCTCATACTTCCTGACAGGGAATGCCCAGTTACTATTTTTTGTGCCCCTGACTTTTTGTGGTGGAGTCTTTAAGCCCTTTGTGCTCATATTTAGGTAGATCTTATTACATCCTTCATGTGAGTGTGGGGACCTGAGGTTGTGCTGTATTTATAAAAAGATTTTCACATAGCTGTTCCTCTTATAAATGGCCTGAACAAAAAGCACAAGATGTTCTATAAATGCGTGGCTTGTCCAGCTGCTTGACTCTCACTTTTCAAGCTGGGGAAATGTGTGTCTTGATAAGTGTAGAACATCCTTCAGCAGCTGTGCTTGGTCTTTATTACAGCTTTCTCTAGTGACTGAGAGAAAAGTCTTGCTTCTTGTCTCTCTGAGTGGCTCAGAGAGCTTTTATGAAAGGTTAATCTTAGCCCCATGCTAACACAGGGGATCTGGGGAGATGAAGGTGAGTTTGGGCCCCACTGAATACTGGGTGTTCCCAGCTGGTGGCATTTTCATTGGGAGCTGTCAAAACGAGCAAGATCAAAGTCTTAATCCCTCCCTATAGAGAACTGCCTCTGCCTGACACAGTGCACTAATTCGTCCCTGTTAATAACAGAGGCAAGCATTATCGGTAAGAGGTACTTCTGGCAGCTGTGGCTGCCTGCCTGGAAATCCCTTTCCAGCTTGCTGACATTTAAAAGCCCACAGTTAGTCCTCATTAGCCATCAGCGTTGTTTGAAACAGGATGGAGCTTCTTGTATGTCTTCTCCCCCACGAGTCAGTTCTCCGAGGCTTTTTGCTTTTTCTCTCTCCTTTATGTGTTGGATGAGGAAAACAGTAACTGTTGAGGTGAAGGGGAAGGGAGTTCAGCTGCCATTCAGACCTATTGCTGCTGTAATGGGACTCACTGTTCTACTGTAAAAGAAGGCACAAGGAAAGAGGCTGAAATAGGTGAGACTTCTTCCTTGGCCGGAGTGGCCCAGTGCTGCAAGGATTTAACTGCCTGATGAGCAGGGCTGCTCAGGTTGTATCAGCTCTTTTCTGGGCCCCTTTAAGGTTGTATACAAGTAGCCTCAGAAGACTTATGTTGTGGATTTGATCCACACTCTGTTTCACACCAGGGTCCTTGTTCTCCTGTGCGCAGGCAGCTAAATACTTCCTTTGGTGAGGAGCAGGGACTGGGACTGAGGGAACAAGGGTACCAGCCCCAGAGGAACAGCACAGGCAGTTGAGCTGCTGGCCTGGAGACTAGGCTTGCTCCTTGATTTGCAGTGTGATGACAGTCCTGTAAACCACTTGGCTTACCAGCATGGGGCCAGTGTCCATTGGACGCGACGCTCTTGAAGGTGAGCACGGACTTAAAGTCATGCTGTCCTGCTGTGGCTCCCTCCCCCTCCTTCCAAGGTGTGTTTAGGCTGTGCTCCTTCATGCAGGTTTGAATAGAGTAAAGCCATCTGAGTGCTGTCCAGGGCCCCTGATCAAATCCTACAGGCATTTTCTGCCTGGAAACCTGATTTGCCCCTGTAGTGTGGTGATTTTGGAGCAAAAACTGTCTACAAACTCATTCTTCTCTCCCAGTCTCCAGATTATGCAACAGGGGTGAAGAAGGTTTATTTTCTCTGCCCCTCCTCTGATTAAGGAGGGGAAAGCATTTGGTTTTTTATTTCCCTTGAAGAGCCCTAGGACTTTCAAGTAAAGTGTCCTAAGCAGATTAAGTGTAAGTGGTCATGCTACCTGCGTGTGTATGTGTAGCTCAGGGACCACTGACTGAAGGTTGGAGATCCTCAAGACATGCAAGTCTGCACATATTTTGTGAAAATAGATGGGTGAAAGAAAGACCTGCTCACATCCCTCTAATGTGGCAGTGTGACCTTACCCTCCAAGCACTAGGGAGTCAGGATGGGAGGGACCCCTTACCAGTGGCTTCATACCAGTATTATACCCAGAAATGTGTGAGAAGCCCAGCCCTGTTATTGCCAGTGTTGAGGGGCTGTTGTGATGGCCCCAGGCTTCTCTGTGCAGGCATTTGGAAGAGCAATGGCCGTTGGGTGCCAAGCGCTAGCTGCAGGTTTGATGTCTACGTGACTGGTTACTCTAAAGGAGCAGAATGTGCTGTGGAGATTTTCCCTGCTGCTTGTGAGCAAGCAGGATGTTCAAGTCAGCAGCTTATTACTTCTCAGGACGGGAGAATAATTGCGAGAGGGAGACCAAGGCAAGCTGCCTGGAAATCCTTTAGAAAAGGTAGAAGTTGATGTTAGTATTTTGCAGTGCCCGAGGAGAGGTGTTACCCGTCCCTTTTCCGTGCGGGTGGTGCCTTCTGGGAGCCCAGCAGTGAAGTGACCTGTGCGTTTCTCTCAGCTGGCATGAGGGCTCCACACCACAGTGCTGAACCATGCGGTGACGGTACAAAGTTGTGTCTGCAGCTTGGTAACTCGGAGGAATAATGCCGTGGGCCAAGCTTGCTCCTGGATTAATGCTGGAGTTTTCTTCAGCAACACTGCTCTGGCTTTGTTCCAGGGATGTTGCCTTGCAAGGAAACAATTAAGCCTGGTAACAAATTAATGAGCCTGATTACTTCAGCTCAGCAAAAATACCATGCTGGTGTTATCATTATGGTTGATTATAGTTGTTTTATCAGGAGAGTTGTAACTGTACACCACTGATGAGGCCCAGGAAATATCAGTGATAGAAGATACAACTGTATCATGCTAGGGTGCTTTCTAGAATATTCATCTGAGGGGTTTTTTTTAATACTACAGTGTCCTGTAGTCCACTGTGTTATGAGCAGTAGCTCTGTGGGGTTCCTTTTTACCCCATGGTTGCAAATAGTTGGATAAAAAATAAAAATAAAAAAAAAATAGCCCCAGCGAGATAATGCAGGGGAACTTGAAAGATCTTGACATTAACTTGAGCTACAGTCACACAAGCTACAGTCACACTGTAGCTGCAAAGCGTCACCCAGGACTGTACTTGCCCTTTCTTCAGAGGTATTTCAAGGCCACATGCTTTGATTCAACCTTGTATTTCAAGGGTAAATCAAGATTTACGCTCCAAACACAGCAAAGAGTTCTTCCACAGCTGAGAGTCAGGACCTTCCTGTTTAACATTTGCAGCTAGGAGATTGGCAGCAGGTCTGGGATTTAGGCAACTTGAGGCGGTGAGGGGTGCAGGTGGAGGAGTCGGAACTACAGTCTGAATGAGCATCCCTGTAGTTAGCAGAGGCACATACTTGGTGGCCATCAATCCTTGTTGCCATCAGTTTAAGCTAGGCTTCTGGCTCCCTAAAAAGTAAATTCTCTCTCTCTTGCTCAAACAGAAGCCAGCTTTTGGTACCAAAGCATGTGCAGAAGTGGCTGGTGCCTCCTGACACTGCTTGAGGGGCACGTTTTCTGGAGCTGTGAGAGGCAGGATCCTGTCTCAAAAATGAACCTTTGATTTGTCCAGCATAGTCTACAGTACTTTTTATGTCTTTACATACTTGCTGTTACCTATTTGCAGACTAAATCTGTATTTGCGAAGCATGTATTAAAGAGTTTGCTTGGTGCTCTCCTCTTTTCGGCAGGCTTTGGACAATGAAGTCCCTGTGGATGTTATTCACAATCTCACAGCCATTGATAAGTGGTTCCTGTATAAGATGCACGGCATTGTGAACATGGAGAAGATCCTGAAGGAAGTGAACAGGTAAGAAAAAACAACAGCCTTGTCCCAGGATACAGTGGTCCTTCTGGGGATCCTTCTGCTGGGAAACGTGTGATAGACCCTGAGCACAGATGCAGCCAATGCTGAGATGTTTATTTCAGTGCTCAGAACAAGCAGTGTTGGCTTCAAACCCAGTTTACTGCTTCACCGGGACAGAGGAAATTTCTGAGAACGCTCTTTTTGGTCAGAGAAATTCTTTGAGTGTTTAGGCATCTTGGCTGTTCTTGGGGATTATGGAAGTTCCAGTTTCTTTTGGAAAATCCTCGCTATATCTTTGAGGCTAAGGCTGGGAATGTGGATGGCCTGCAATGAGTAACAGCAGGCTGCGCTTGTGTAACTAGGGCAGAATTAGCCCTCAAACACAGGACTTCTCCTGACTTACTACACCTGAGGGCCAAATACACAACACTTTTTCCAGTCTGGCCAATTGATTTTTAAGCTTTTCTGCCTTGCTATGATCACGCAGTATGCGTTGCTTTTGTACTGCACTTTCAAACAACTATAATTCCAGACATATTTAAATATAAATCTTCTTCTTTCTTCAAGAAAAATGACTATATAAAACTAAACAGGAAAGAGAGCAGTAAATTAAATCGCGTATTTCAGTTCCAGCCTCTTGCTGACTTGAGCTTTCCCTTCATGGTTTACGAGGTCGGGAGAACCTCCTTGCTGAGTTATTGGCTGTATGTTGGCCGGTTTTTCTGCTTCGGGTACCCTTTGTGTTAACCACGTTTCACCGCATGATGGCACTGGGAGCGCACCGTAGCCAGTACATCACTATGTTCTATCACTACGTTCCCTCATCTGCTGTGATTTCTGCTTCTTTGACCAGCTGCACGGTTTTAATTGAGCAGCTCTTGCTCTCCCTTGCCCCCCGGAACAAGCTCAATCTGCAGCTAAACAAAAATAAACGTGGAGGGAGGTGTCGAAGGGAAGGAGTAGCTTGATTGTTTACAGAAATCTATTGTTTGGCTGCACAAGTTCTTGCCCTCTAACATCCGTGTCATGTTGCATTTGTCTCAAGTGCCTTAAATATATCTATGTGCAGCTCCTGAGGAAGAAAAACAATATATCCAGAATCAGTTTTATTTCCCTGCTGTTGGATTGCCGTACTCTGGAATGATGCACTTGGGACCCCAGAGGCTGGTCCCATCCTCGGCTGGTATAAATCCAGTATCACTCCACAGAGGCTAATCGTGATGAACTTTCGTATATCACTGAGGTTGCTTTCCCTTTCTCTGCTGTGGGTGGCAGGTGATAATACTACCGGTATGTGATCAGTAGCTGATGCCATCCCACAAAGTTTTTCATCTTTCTGGTGACTCGGCAGCAGACTGTAGCTGGCCTGCTACAACAAGTCCTTTTGCGGCATCCAACCTTGCATTTGTATCATACACAACCAATGTTATGTTCCTTGTAAGTGGATTTGTGTGATTCAACTCAGGTTGCAGATGGTATAAAATAACAGTCTCATTCACTTGTCAATGCAGATTTGAAGTCCGGTATCCGTGTTCAAACCTTCCCAAGGAAACTCTCTTACCTCACAACCTGCATTGGAGGGAGAGGATGGGCGCTCTGGCTGCATTATGTTGAAGGCTCATTGGCACAAAGGCAAAAAGCATGGGAAAACCACTTCTGACCCAAACTAAGACACAAGTCCAGTGAGCCA
The DNA here is from genome assembly GCA_013398295.1 of Chionis minor. NCBI lineage: Eukaryota > Metazoa > Chordata > Aves > Charadriiformes > Chionidae > Chionis > Chionis minor. Next base: position 68,159 of record VZSF01009460.1, on the reverse strand, counting down.
CATCAGGAAACACATCGCTGCAGTAGCCGAGGGAAAGCTAATTGAGTGGTGCAAATGAGACTTGGCACACATGCGCTCTTCCTGCAGCCAGCTGTTTCCAGTCCCCAGCATGCCTGGCATGAGTTTTACCTGTGCTACAGGATTATTTCCAATTGAAAAGAATGGGCTGTAACACCATTATGGCTTTAAATCTTTCTCTCGTTGAAATATAGTTACCAGAAACAGAAGTAGTTGCCTTGTTCCCAGGCTCTGCTGTGGTTACAAGCTTGTTCGCTGTTCAGTCAAATCCATCCCTTCCTTTTTGCCTCTTGATCGGTTTGGGGGTTCTTTGCAATGAGGTTTTGGATGCAGTTGGAGTAGAACATCTCTGCCAAGAGTCTTGATTTGGGCTCTGCAGAGCTGTTGCAGACACTGGTAACACGGAGATGGTCTCTGCCAAGAGGAAATTTAGAGCCTTAGCAAGTGGATACGACAGACGGATGGGGAAGGGGGATCAGAGAGGGGTGGAGGCCTTTATGAGCAGTTCAGCAAGCAGCATCCCCATACCACATGCTGCCTTGCATCCTTGCCACATGGAGTGATTCAGAGGTGAGCAGAAGGCCTTACTGGTTTGTGCAGGGAGTCTGTTTCCATCTGTAGAAGTTGTATGGGATAATGTTACAGGGGGAAAAGCCTTTCTGACCTATAAATGTTTGTCCGTTCACAGTACTGTACAGGCAAGGCCAGCCATTTACAGAGACAGGAGGTGGGAAGGGCACCCTCTGCCCCATTTATGTTTGTCGTAGAGAACTTCTTTCCAAATAATATTGGACCTGGGGCTGGTGAGACTGTATAGCTTTTGTCATGCTGCAGCAATGTTTCCATTTGACTCGGCCTCTAGGCCCTCTGAGATGGAGAAAGAGTTGTTTCAGGTTATATGATTTCGCTGCATGAAAGCAAATGGCCTGAGTTGAATTGGGAAAAGAAAGCCATTTTGAGAGTACTTGCAAGAATATCCAGTAATATCATACACATCAAACATGTGCCTCTGCTGTTTCTCCTGTGACCTATATATTTTTCATTTTAAGTGGGAACTTACTTTGCGGGTTTTTTGTTGTTTTTTGACCAATTACCTTCATACCTTCAGTCATGTAATCTTAACTGTAACCTTCCCCACCACACACACACACACACACACACACACACAAAGCCACGTATATGTACACACATGGAAAGAGCAAGCACCATCTCACCAGTCTATGAATAGGTTATGGTGCATGGAGCAGTGACAGTGCAGTGGGATCTGCTGTTATCAGGAAATTCTTTCCCTAGATTTGGCCTCGCCAGTCCCGTGGGAGAAAATGGAGAGGAAGGGCCCTGAAGTGATCCCACTGGCTGTTCATCACACTGACCACTCATGAAGGAGATGGAAATTTGAATAGACCATGCCTAGCTGTCTGAGGCAACAAGGAGCGAGATGTGACTTTAAGGCCAGGGTTATGGACCCAATCTAGAGTGAGTCAGATTTGCAGTAGGGTCCAGTTACACCATCATCCCCAAGAGCACAGTTAAAGCCCAGACTTGGGAGGAATATTTGAGGTGTATTTGACCCAAAGCACTTCAGTGGCCTGGGTGCAAGGGAACGCCTCTTTTGGAATTTATATCTGTTCTTTGACCATCTCCAGTAAGGATTTGTTTGCATGTGGCCATGACTATTTTTATCTGTTCCTGAATTTGTCTTCCCTGAGAACTGTGGCTGTACACAGAGAGAGCGTATGATAAATGCTGTTAAACATAGGTAAAGAGGTAGGCAGCTGTGGTAAATCATTACTTATGTCTGTGTACTGTGGGGACAAAAGCCTCATTGCAAATCAGTAGGACTTGTGCTCCTAAGTCACTTAGACATCTCTGTAGCAATTGAACCTTCAGTTGGCTGTATTTGCCATTACTTGGGAGCTCATAGGGATGGGGGAAAAGGAGAGGTAATGGGGCAAGTTCTCTGCTGGGGAAAACTTGAGGAAGACCTAGGGAAGATTGGGCCATCTTGCAACAGGCAGAAGTGCGAGTTTATTGCCCAGAGAGGACCATTTCAGTCTTGAGAAAAGCCTGTAAAGTAGAATTCAGGTGAGAAAAAAGGAGCATAAGAAACCCCTGTTTTGCAGTTGAGGAGCAAAGCATAGAGATGGTAAGGCTTGCCCAAAGTCTCAAAGACAGTCTGGCAGAGCAGAGAAGTAAACTGAACTCTGTCTTCTTAAAGCTCAACTATTCAAATTAACCTTGACAAAAACAGGAGGTCTTCCTTTTGGTGGATACCAAACTAGCCAGCCCTTTGGCAGTGGGAAATGATGGCACCAATCATACTTTAGACCTTTGCTTTTGAGGAGAATGTGTCCTTGCTCTGTGGGCATTGATTGAAAACACCTCCTGGCCTGCGGTTTGCTTGAAAGTCCTGAGTGATGCCCGTGTCATTCCTAAGGCGACACAGGTTTATAGAGGGGAAGCAGAAAATAGTGGGAGGGTGCAGACCCACTTCAGCCCAGCATTCTGCCAGGTGCTCTCCTCAGGGGCCCATGGAAGAAGTTGTTTATTGTGAATTCCTTTTCAAAGCTCATGTCCTTGGGTCTGTGAAAGGTGTGCTTTGAAAGCCGCTTGCTGGAAGCATGACTTGATTTCAAAACGTGATTGTGGTGGAGTAGCTGCAGAAGTACAGGTGCTGGAATTAAAACCTGGTTCCAGCAGGTGACGTGGGAAACAATGCAGGGAGGAAAGATCAGACAGGCCATCAATAACCTGTGCTCTTCCACACTGGGTGTTGCGCACCCACTCTTCTCAAACGCAGTGTTTCTGCTGACTTGTGTGCTTTTGGGACAGGTCAGAGAGCATAAGTCAGATCTTGTGTGAGTATAAAACAGAGCAGGTCCAGTGATGCTAAATGAGGCTGCACTGATTTATACTGTTTGAGGAGCTGTCACTGACATATTTGTTGTCCTCACTTTTAACTAACTGGGAAGATTACTTTTGTCTTCTGTGTGAACTGTGGGGCAGGGAAGACTCAGGAACAAATTAGGAATTCAGAACATGAGGAGAATATAATATAAACAGTTATTCAGCACTGTTGTTTGTGCTTTGTGCGGATCTGACATAAGATATTTTCTATTTGTTTTATAGAGCCATTGGTAATAATTTCACAGCTGTATTTTCTTTTAAAGCATCTGTACATTTATAAAAACATGATAGGCATTTTTTTTTCCTTGATACAGAGGATATATCGGCATCGCCCTTTAAAAGCCATTGGGGAATCTCTGTAAAGTATACCAATACCAGAAACAGCGGAATCCATACCATGGCATCCCAGCAAAGACCTCAAAGCTGTCTTTTACCAGAGATAGAAAATAAGCTTTGAGGAAGCATCTGTGACGCATTTCTTGGCTGTGTTTTGGTGTGAGCTGCTGCTTCAGCGCGTTACTTTATAGTGTGAGCCATTTAGGTCTTAGGGCACAGTGTGAGGTTCATGTTACTAAAGTCAAGATGTCCACAACAGGATTTATTAGCCTAGGGATCTGAATGTTAAAGATGCTAAGAGCTGGAGTGATAGTTGTTTAGTGAGCAAGATTTGTTGGTTTACAGCTCGTGCTTCCCTAAACGCTCCTTTGACAGCTTTTTGTCAGTCATCTCATGAGCTTCTCAGGAGGGGAAAAATGGTAACAGTCTGTCTTCTTGAGTAGAGAAGCAGAGAGACAATTTATACACCGATCTCATTATTTTAATTGTAGCATGTTGAAAATCTTGTAAAACATCAGGAGCAATCAAGAAAGCCACTAGGAGCCTTGAAGCAGAGCGGGACAACAAGGAAGAGAGGAAGAATATGCCTTTGTACATAATCCAGCCTGAAATCAAGTAGGCTTTTGAAACCCTCCAGATCTATGACTACTGAGAAAGAAAGAGCTCTCTCAGGACTGGGCATTAGGCATTTTGGTTACTACGCTTCTTGCTTTCAGTCCACTTTGCTTGCCATAGTGAAACTGTAGTTTGGGCTTAAATCCACCCCCTCCAGGTTTAGGAGGAGCTGGGTTCAAGACTGCTGGCCTGAGCTGGAGTGTGCTCGTCTTTACAGCTCCTATGCGTGTGTCCAAGCTGCATGAACAGCTGCTGAGATAAACCAGAAGTGACCTGCAGGGGTAAGCCTGTGAGCTTACAGGGCAGATGTTAACTGACACAATAGCTGTGTCCCAAATGCTCCCAGCTCAGGCCTTGGCTCTCAGTTCACAAAATATTCCTAATCCTTTTGATCAAGACCCATTAACGTGCACCTAAGTAATACGCGGATGGCCATAAACTTCACAACGTACCTAAAATGAAGCAGAGAATGATTTGGGAGACAAGAAAAAGAGTGCTTCTTCCTGTATCGAGCTGGGGCTTTCTACCAGCACTTTTACTTAGCATGACTCCTAAACTGGTGGATCAGATGAAAGCCAGTCAAGTGGAAGAGAGGGCCGTGCTGAAGTGAGCAGGTTCTCCTGATAATTGCAATGCTGCCAGTGTTCCTCCAGTCAGTTAATAGATTTCCCCAGGTCCTCTGTGCCAGGTGAAAATTTTCTCATTAAGGGGAATTTATTCCATTTCCTTTTATCATTTATTATTGAAGAAAAAGTGAGTAGTTGGAGTTCCAAAGATGACAGGGTGGAATTTTAAACAAAAGGCAACAACAAATCAACACTGGAAGCTGAAGCAGAGGCACAAGAAATGTTTGGGAAAAGCTTGTATTGTTTATAAACTGCAAAACGTGCAGAGGGCCTTAGCTTTCCAAGGAGGTGAACAGCCACTAAATGATTATGGCGAAGTGCAAAAGTCTGATTGTCTGATTTTGAAGCTCTAAAACTTCTGACTGTCATTTTGCAAAGGGGAATGTTAGGAAAAAGGAGCATTATAGGAGTCTGGAACCGTGGCTGCTAAATCTTCCCTTGTTTCAGAATTGATTACAAACCAGCAAGGGAGTTTAATCTTTGGAAGACTTTTTGCTCTGTGTTTGAAGAGTAAGTGATGCTCCGGGGGAAAGTGGGAGGCAGTGATGTAGGACTGGATCATGTGTTTGGGAATAGCCAGAACTAAGATTTTTTTTTTCTTCTTTTTTTTTTCATGCTGGATTTCTGTTGAGGTCTTGGAAGGGTTATTTGCACTGAAGCACTCAAAGAGATCAGCCTGATTCTGCTTTTGCTGGCTTTATTTTCTCCAGCAAGTCCATAGGGCTGTCTTTGGGCAAAGGTGGTGTGAACAGAATTAGGTCAATATTGGATCTTAAAAATCATAACCCCTTAACATCTGCGTGGCTCAGTTTTGCTATCTGTAAGATATCCATACCTACTGTTTGTGTGTTTCTTATATTCTTTCCATGAATGCTGAGATATAAATGCTAAAAATTACCCTTAATGGTAAGTGAAAATGATCCAGGAACAGCAATGTGTGTCCAGTACGTGCAGAGAGGCAGCCTGATTTCCATACCAATGATAAGGGTTTGCAGCTCTTTGATCCAGTTCCCTTTAAACATGGTGGAGCAATTCTACTGGCTTACTCTGCCTGCCCCTTCTTCTGGTTGTGCCTCCAAATCCCTGGGAGCTGCCTCAGAGGCTTTTGGCAATTCTCTTCTCATGGCAGATTTTGGTTTCAATTGCTCAGAAATCAGCACTGCTGGTTGTTTGACTTTTGCCAATTTTCTGTGACAACACGAAATGGCAAAACTGTTACATCCCCAGGACCAGGTTGTCAGTTCTGACCTTTCCTGCCTTATGGTGAGCAAGGTGTGTTTCCTCCCTATTAAGTTGCCCCCACAACAGTGAGAAATGAGAAAACCCTTCCTGTGTAGGTGCTGCTTGAATAGAGGTTCCCACCGCATCTTTCTTATTAGCCACATTCAAAACTACTTCTTTTAGGTTTTCTTTATCATGCACTGGGAGTAGCAGAGGAAAAAATGCAGAGTTTCATTTCCCCTTTAGGTACTCAGCTTTTCTTGTGCATGCTGGTTGTCCTGTACAAAACTGGTTACCTTTTTGCATGGATTAGTAAGTGTCCTAACCCAATTTAAGCTGCTAGCCCGAGGCAAATGAATCATGTTGCCAAATAATCACTGCTTCTCTTCTACCCACCCTGCTGGGGGGGATGACGATGAATGATATTGTTATAATGAGATACAAAAAACTGAATTGAAACAAGCTGCAAATGAAGGCAATTTTCTTTTTCTGTCAGTAATCAAATGACAGCCAGCTATGTGTATTTCTGAGGTAGAAGGGAGGAGAGAGCAAGGGAGCAAACTGCACTGAAGCAGGCTCATTTTCTTGGGGTCATCAGGTCTGCTCACTTGTACTTAGGAAGTGCTGAATCTAGGAGAGAAATCTAAGGTGGCTGCGTTCTTCCTAATAGCCAGCGACAGCTTGCATCTCTTTTGCCAGAGAATTGGCAGATTTTGCTTGCCATGTTTCCTCCTGCAAAACCTGCAAACCATCCATACCTCTAGTTCTGGTGTTCGCTGTTTATGCAACAAGTCCTGCCTCTAAGCTGAGATCACAAAGTAGAAAGGGCTGAGGAGAAGCAGATGAGTTTGGCAGCGGAGGAGTTAGTGCATAGGAACCGCAGGCTTTAACATGCTGCAGTGTCGCAAAGTGGGTCTTATTTTGGGAGGTCTTTCTGCACCCAGAACTAAATCCAAAACCTGGGAAGCGCAACCCGCTGTATTAGGCAGGACTGTTGACTTCTGACACTAGCAAAGAGCAGGATCTGCTGGAGTAAGAAGGGTGATTTGGTGGGCTGTTGGGGAGAAGATGAAGGGTGCAAGTGGTACTCCTGCCTGGAGTCCCCTGAGGGCAGAGCAGGTTGGCTATTAGTGCCAGGCTGGGGCACAGGGCAGAAGATGGCAGCTACAGTGAGTGTTTCCTTTCTGCAAACCCTCAGGAGCTGTCTGCGATGCTGTGGAGCACTCTGTTCTCAGATTGCAGGGGAAGGAGAGGTGGCATTGGGGAATTCATAGAGGAAAACCCACCTACCCAGGGATCTGAACCCAAAAGTTTGTGGGCCCCAGTTCTGCTCTCAGAACCACTGGTTTGACGCTTCTGTGACTCTCACCTGTGTTACGCTAGTCTGACTTCACCGAGAGCTGCTCTGTGCCTAAGCTAGAGTGGAAAATCTAATCCAATGACTCTCTTTCATGCTTCAGCTTCCTGACACATTCCAATAAAGTGGCCTTACCCCTCTCCGCCCACTCAAATAACATAATGCTATTTATTTAAAAATACCATCAAGCAAAGGACATAATTCAAAAGCTCTGATTTAGGAAAATTGCTTGTTTGTTAATCATTTCCTTTTTCCTGATTCAGAGCTTGCTTGCTCATAAAATATTGATTTATTGGGCAGGCAAGGATGCTCTTGGCAATGAAGATGAAAAGCAGAAATGCTGATAAAAATACATAGACTTTTTTAATGTTTTTGCAAAAGCTAAGCTTAGAAAAGGTAGCTTAGAAACAGGCAAGCAGAAACTATCAGGGTGGAGTCAAAACAAAGTGGAACAAAGGTAATGTGGGCGAGAAGATAGTGGAGGCAATAAAGGGGGAATGGAGAAGATGAAAAAATCAAAAGCAAAATGGGCAAGAAACTGTTGAGCTACAGAGATGGCCAGGGAAAGCAGTACATTTGAAATAAATAGCAAAAGCTAGGGCTCCTGAAGAGCAAAACCAGGAGAAAAAGAACATATGGAAGTATTGAAAGACCCTGACTGCAAATATGCAATCAAAAAAGGTGCCCCTGCTTTACCCTGTCTATCCCCCTCTCCCATTTTTCATAATGCAAGAAGCAGCACAAATAATATGGGAAAGAAGTATACTTGAGACTGTCAGAAGGAAAAACCTACCTTGCATGTGAGCCTTGGAAGGTAATTTCTACACTTCTGCTGTCTCTGAAGTCAGGTGCTTTTTCAAGAGACTGGCCATTTCTGAAGGCAGACAGAGCATCCTCAACAACAGAAAGAAGGGATTGTTTGGGACAAATTGTAGTGTTTTGAGGCAAGTTGTCCCCCAGCTCTGCAGGGTTGGGGGACAGTTATGCCTCTGAATGGCACATCCCAGAGCTTCAGGAATTTCATGCCTTTGTGTGGAGTGGGCAGCTGCAACAAGAAGCAGGAGATATGAGTACATAGTAATTATTGATCCAGCCCAGGCTGGTGAGGACTAGATTTTAAAATTTAGACTGGGAAGAAGAATGTAAGGGAGAGATTGGGCTAAAGTTTGCACATGGAGGTGTGGAGACACTGAATCCAAGAAAGGAATCACTGCAGGTCCTCCGTGGAGGCTGTGATGGTAAATGACCATACAGTTGTTGTGGATACAGTGACCTTGTACTAGCCTGGTGGCGAATGCTGCCTCAAAGGTGATGGACCTCATCACAAGTCACTCATTCCTGTCTCAAAAATGCAAGGAAAGAAAGTGTTTCACTTCCTAGTATCAGCAGTCTGCCTGTAGGCTTTACCTTTTAGGTGTTTGTGGGGGACATGCAGTGCAAAAAAGATCTTTTATGTACGAGGATTGCATTGGTTAGCTGAGTCTTCTTCCTTATCTTGCCTTTATGTGCATGATCCTATAGCAACTCTATGCAGTATGGAGGACACGAGCACTCATATAGCTTCTAAGTATTCCTGTAAAGCCTCATGCAGAGGTGTTTTTCTTGTTTAATCCCAGTGAAACAGTTCCAGAAGAGACACTGAGGAGAGCCAAACAGATCGGATTCTCAGACAAACAGATTGGGAAATGCCTGAGGCTGACTGAAGTCCAGTGCCGACAGCTGAGACTGAGGAAGAATATAGTGCCCTTTGTGAAACAGGTATGTGACAAACATCGCTCTTTGGGGTGGGGGCTTCCAAGAGTGCAGGGAGCAGGAGACCTCCATGACCTTAGAAACAGATGAGGTAAACAAAATGGAAGCCCTGGCTCTGTTAATATCCATGGGAGTTTTGACATTGACATTAGAGGAGAACAAATTTCACCCACGTAGCTGTTACTCCTGCACTGCAGGCATCAATGTAATGACATGAACATCCCCAAAGAGAGACTCAGAATATCCTTGTTCATATTCTATGTGGCTGAGGGGAAAGCGCAGCTATCTGGCTTCATGAAAAGGCTGAGAATGCTGGCCCACCATAGTGTGACCATGAAAAGTGTAATATGTCTTTTCTCTTGGTAGTAACGTTTTACAGGGTAATACTTTATTTGAAGTGTGCTATTGTTATGGGTTCATTTGCTATTCACTGTGATAGCACGAGTGTAATGAGCTCATCTAGTATTCATGGCAGTGTCACTAGTGCTTTGCTAGGTGTTCTGCTCCTGCATTTAAGGTATGCTGTTATTAAACTGCCACCAGCTGTTTTTTTGTCCTTAAAGGGGGGAAAAAAACCTAGGCCAAATTACTGAATGTTTCTGAAAGAGCCCATCTGTATCCTCCGGCCCAGTTCCAGGTGCCAAATCTTCTGTTTCCCAGCTGCTGTTTTCCTTCCATGTCCTCACCTGGCCCACAGAAATGTGCCTGATCTTGCACTGCTTTCTTTCAGCTGAGTATGGCACTGCAGTGCTGGATTGATTTGTGTGCCAAGGTACCCTTAATAAGGTCATTTTACTTATGCCTGCGTTTGTGGCTCCAAAGCATATGTTTCTTCTTGAGCCATGAAGTACAAGTTGCAGTATTAGCAACAGTAATGAGCAGCAGACACTTACATAGTGCTAATGACGTAAGGTCATGTTCTTCATTATTCACCAGGATTTGGACAGCCAGTGGGGATTCCTGAAAATACTTGAAGATTGGACAGATTTTGAAATGGTATAGCGTGTAAAAATTCATGTCAGGACTGCTTTAATATTGTTCCCTGCTCGGTATTCTGTGTAGAAATATTTCAGCTGTTCACACAGGGAACTTCAGCAATCGCTGTGACCTAGATGGACTAGTTACCGTGTATAACATGCAGTAAGTAGTTGACACAAATAGTTTGTGAACAGCCTAGTAGGCAAATTATTCATCTGGGCTCTCTGGTGACTAATTACATAAGAAATTGTTGAAAACTACATATAAGGGGTGGTTGAAAATCACTCTTGCTTTGTGTACCATTTAATTATCAAAGCACAAGTTATATTGTAACATAAATAGGTAGTACTTGGGCTGCTGGTTGCAGCTGGGCATAATCTCAAAGTGATACCATGTGCGTGATTGTATTCAGTGTGGGAGTAAGATGGACTCACGAGTATCGTTTGAAGATCGCAGACAGTGCACCTAAAGATGACAGGAGACCTGGAGGAATGGAGATCTGTGTTACTAATGCTGCCAAACTAACGAGACATTAAGGATCTCGGCAAGAAGGGATGGATGGGGAAGTTCCTGGGCTGTGGTGTGCAAAGCTAAAACTGCACCTTAGAAAGAGGTGGTAGACTCTCCTGTTGACCGAACTGTAAGGTCTGGGGGGAAGGCTAGGCATATGCTGCACCTCCTCTTGAGGAAAGACATGGTGGGAATATAATAGGACAGAAATAGGAGTAGAAAAAGAAAGAGGAAAAAGAAAACCCCCAAAACACCTGCATGCATCTGCCACTGGCCAAGTCACAATCCCTCGTTTTCTTCCCTATACAGATCGACACACTGGCAGCAGAATACCCAGCACTAACTAATTACCTCTATGTCACGTACAACGGGCAGGTAGGCACGTTTGGAAACAATGATCTCATTGCTTTCTAGTTTGATCTCTTTCCCTTGTGCTGTGTTATTTCTGGAGATCTTGCAGATGTATCACTCTCTGCAGTGATTATTTCAGATGGTGTTACATATGATCCCCTTACAGCAGGCCTGGAACTTTCTCTTGCTCAAATACTGATCCTCAGTGCATTTACTGTTAATGCTCCAACATTGTTATGATCCTGCCTTGTATCACCTGTACTTGCATCCTCTCTGCACAGGTCAGGTGCTGGGAATGCAGAACTCATGTTTCACTCGTGTCATCCTAGCATTCATTTTTATGTGAAACTTAGGCTCCTGAGGAGCTGCTCCTTAGGCTGCTCGAATACCCAAATTAGAGGTGCTGTGTCTTCGTTGGTTTGGGTGCAGCACCACTAAAGCCAGTAGAGTTGCACTTGATTTATACTGCTGTAAATGAGAATAGACTTGAGCCCTGAAGGATCAGACTGTTGGATATGGTCTGAGCACCAGAAACTGTTTATTCTGAAAAGCAGGGAGTTAGGTTCTGTGCACTACAGATCCTAATGACTTCTCTCCCTCTCTTCTCAGGAACACGATGTAAAATTTGATGACTGTGGAGTGATGGTGTTGGGCTGTGGACCGTATCACATAGGTAAATCTTTCTTACAGCTCCTCTGTTCTCCTTGCACCCTCGAGCCTTCTTTGGATATTCTTGTGGTTCATTTGTTCCTCTTCTCATATGGTGACAAAACCCTCCAGAGCACAGTGCACAGGACATCAATTCCTAACACAAGGTTTGCCTTTTACACTTGCTTGGAGACTTCATTTCACGCCCTGGAAAAAACAGGAGAATTTTATTACTTTTCACTTGTCACTTAGCTGTGATTTCCACAAAGTTTTAGGGAATTTTTTAAATCTTGCTTTTTGCAAATGTTAAAGTCTTGAGAACCTGTTACCTTGTTTAGAATTTTGTTGCTCCCACACCTATCTTATATGTTTACTGCCAGCTCATGACTATGTTGTTATATACTATGAATTTTACTACGGTAAGTATAGGTGACTATGAAAATATTATGACATCTTCAGCTGCTTTTGTATAAGCAATTCTCTGTATGCTGTTTTTTCAGCCCACTCAGATGATTACTCAACATAAGAGTTTCCTCAAGGCTATGAGTATTGGGGTAGACAGACTGCTGAATTCTGTATATGATGACTTTCACTTTTTCTTTTCATGGATCCTTCCAAATAGCTTGCAATTATTGACAAGAAAAAGATTGCTTGCTATTCAGAAATATTTTTGCCCTGCGTCTCACAAGTAGTGGTGATGGGTTTTGAAAGCTGACATTCAAAACTGCATCCATTTGTTTTGCTTGGATGGACAGGTCACGTGCTACACTCCTGTTGCTGTTTGTAGGATGTGTTTTTTAACTCAGTTTCCAGTATGAACGTTGAGATGAGTGAAATCAGGAGGAACACTCCATGTTTATGCTTATTTTTTGTGAATGCTTCTGCCAGTCAACATGCTGTGTAGCATGGTTACAAAAAATGAACATAAAAAGTATGGCAGTGTTGTTTAATAATTTGATCAAATGTATGTGAATACATTTTGCACTGTTCACCTAAAACTCCTAATTGCTTAGATTAGCCATACAGGTCTGATCTTGGTCTTACCTGGTCTGCAGCTTTGATTAAGATCAAAGACAATTTGATTAGATCAAGACAGTCTTCGGAAGAGGTTGCACCTGAATAAAGGCTGCTAAAAGAAACCATTACTTGCACCTCTAAAAGATTTTTTTCTAGGTGCAATAGCCAGGTTGATATTTCTTTTTTTGTTATCCTTTGAAGGCAAGTAAGCAGCATGCTTTTCCTCTGTGCTTTCAAAATTGTGAGCATAATTCAGTGGGATCAACTTAGTGTTCCTTGTGGATTTACATTTACAAAACAGGAACAGGTCAGAAAGCGCTAAATGATTTGGATGGAAGTTAAAAATGTGATGTTACTTTCTTTTCAAAAACAAGATTCTTATTTCCTCTGTGAAAACTGAGTTTTAGATTAAAAACCCCACAACCTTATGAATTTTATTTGAAAATATTTTGAAATATGTTACAGGAGAATCTTGAATATGTTGACACTTTTGCAAAGAAATGAAATTATTTGGGGGAAGTGTGAGGTCATTTCAAAAGTCATGCTATATGGAGTGACTACATCAGTGGACAAGGGAAGAGCTACGGATGTCATCTGTCTGGACTTCTTTAAGACCTTTGACATGGTCCCCCACAACACCCTGTTCTCTAAATTGGAGAGACAAGGGTTTGATGGGTGGACTGTTTAGTGGATAAAGAATTGGTTGGATGATTGCATCCAGAGGGTAGTGGTCAACAGCTGAAATTCCATATGAAGATTGGTGACAAGTGGTGTCCCTCAGGGATCCATATGGGGACCAGTACCATTTAATATCTTCATCAATGACATAGTGGGATTGAGTGCACCTTCAGCAAGTTTGCAGATGACACCAACCTGAGCAGTGCAGTTGATATGCCAGAGTGATGGGTTGCTATCCAGAGGGACCTGGACTGGAAGGCTGGAAAAGTGGGCCCATGTGAACCTCATGAAGTTCAACAAGGCCATGTGCAGGGTCCTGCACCTGGGTCGGGGTAATTCCTGGTATCAATACAGGCTGGGGGATGAAGGGATTGAGAGCAGTGTTGCTGAGAAGGGCTTGGGGATACTGGTGAATGAAAAGCTGGACATGACCTGGCAATGTGTGCTTGCAGCAGTGAAGGCCAACCATATCCTGGGCTGCATCAAAAGAAGCAGGGTCAGCAGGTTGAGGGAGGTGATTCTGCCCCTCTACTCCACTCTGGTGAGACCCCAACTGGAGTACTGTGTCCAGCTCTGGACCCCTCAGCACAGGAAAGACATGGACATGTTGGAGTGGGTGCAGAGGAGGGCCACAAAAATGATCGGAGCGCTGGAGCACCTCTCCTGTGAGGACAGGCTGAGAGAGTTGTGGTTGTTCAGACTGGAGAAGAGAATGTACGCTCTATGTAGCCTCTCAGTACTTAAAGGAGGCTTATAAGAAGGGTGGGGACAAACTTTTTAGCAGGGCCTGTTGTGCTAGGGCAAGGGGGTAATGATTTTAAGCTAAAAGAGGGAGAGTGATTTAGACTAGATAAAGGAAGAAATTCTTTACTGTGAGGGTGGTGAAACACTGAATAAGGTTGCACAGATTGGTGGCACATGCCCAATCCCATGAAACATTCAAGGCCAGGTTGGACAGGGCTCTGAGCAACCTCATCTAGTTGAATATGTCCCTGCTTATTGCAGGGGGGTTGGACTAGATGACCTTTAAAGGTCCGTTCCAAACCAAGCTATTCTGTGATTCTATATTCTGTATTTAAAAAGAAAAATATCTAAACTGAAGTGTCTTTTTTTTGAAGTTTTCTTCTTCTTATTGACTAGCATGCCAAACAGAATCATGATGTGAATCAGTACAGTTGCACACTCTTGAAGGCCAGAGCTTGCCTTGGCACACCTTTCATGCACGTGTGAAGACCTTTGACTCACTGAGAGCCTGAGCTGCAGTGTGTGACCTGTGCTCCGTGCGGGTATTGCTCAGATATTCAAGGCAATGCTTGCTCTTCACTTGCTCCCAGGAGGGTATCTCTTGTCCTGGCAGGGGAGTCTGTTTACGTGAAAGTCAGCCCTGAACGCAGTATAAATAAGCTATTATACCTGGACCAGCAGAGTGTTCTGTAAATTTTAAGGTGGGCACGTAAATTTAACATGATTGAAACCTGAAACTGAGTTCAATAGCATGCCTGTATTGATGTAGCAATTATCTTCTGAGGAGCAGTGTCTGTTTATGTTACAACATTATTTACTGTCTTCACGCTGTTTGGACATGACTGTTATTGGATGTGTCTGGAATATCATAGAATTATAGAATGGTTAGAGTTGGAAGGGACCTTAAAGATCATCTAAATCCAGCCCCCTTTGCCATGGGTAGGGAAACCTTCCACTAGCCAGGTTGCTCAAAGCCCCGTTCAACCTGGCCTTGAACACTTCCAGGGTTGGGACATCCACAACTTCCCTGGGCAGCCTGTTCCAGTGTTTCATGACCCTCAGGGTAAAGAATTTCTTCCTAATATCTAACTTAAATCTACCCCCTTTCAGTTTAAAAGTGTTAGTCCTCATGCCATCGCTACATTCCCTGATAAAGAGTCCCTCTTCCCAGGTTAAATCTAAAGCAGTCATATGGGGACTCCAGATGACCATTGTGTTCCAAAGTTGAGGTTTCTTGTGGGTATAAAGGTACCTGGATAGTGGAAGTGACGGAAGTGGAACACATAAAGTGAATGGACATCTGGCGATCCTTCTGGGAAACATCCAGCTTCAGATTTGATTTCCCTCTCTTTTCTGTGGGATTTTAGCTGAGGCCTAGGCCTGTTTTGAGGTTCTTGTTTGACAGAAGTAGAGAAATAAATTGTGTGCCTGTCAGTGAGTGACCTGTGACAGCTGTCTGTTTGTGACTAGGTGGTAGAGGCAGCAATTAAGCACAGCCTGAATTTCCAATGTATCTTGTCGCACAATTATTTATATGAATAATTATATCAGTGGTTAATGATCACGTAAGGACTGTGAACACATCTTGATGAGGCCAAGGTTTTCTTGTAGACTGTAAGCATAACCATTTAATGATGTTTTTTAATATGTATCATTCTCTGTTTATGGTGCCCCTCTTAGAAGTTTGAGCGTAGAGATTTATGGGACAGTAGCTATTAGTGCCAGTCTGGACTCCTGAAGCCTGCAGTGCTGCCGAAGTCCCAAGTCCTGCAGCTTGCCCAAGACCAAGCACCAAGTCCTGGTGCTCGCCTGAGTGCCAAGTGACTCCCTCTTTGCCTCTTTTCTTTAGAGGTGGCCACAGTGCTTACTCAGGTATTGTGGTTTGAGACGGATTGGCCAATGAAAATGAATGACAGATGCTCACCCCACCTCTCTCTTCAAGGAAAGGCAGGAGAGAGAGAAAGAGACTTAGCTAAAAGGTGAAGTTAGTGAAAAAAATCGGTCCTGTTTTACCTCAAACCATGGCATCAGGGTTCAGGACAGTAGGACGAGCTTGCCCCAAAGTGTTGCCATAGTCACTGTGGCCTTTAAACCAAGATAAAAGGATCACAAAGTGGCTCTAAAAGTGTTGTTCTACTGATTTACCTTATCTAAAGTCAGCACACAGGAAGGTCAAACCCACTGCGTTGTAATTTTTGTATGGTTAGGTTAGCCACACTCTGCTCTTCTCGAAGGTAAAAAACACTTCAGTCTTCTGGTTTTTAAACCACATCTGTACAAATGCTTTGCATTTCCTGGAGTAAACAGTGCTGTCTTATAATAATGGGCACTCAATTTCGTCACCTCTAAGCTTCTGCCTGTTAAGTTTATCTCAAAGCACGCTGGTTGGGAGGCGGTAATAGCCGGATGGGCAGCAAGAGCAGACATGAGTGTTTGTGAGCACAGGATGACAGACATGTTATAGAGGCCTGTCACTCCTGAGCAGCTGATCCAACTTACCTGTTGTGCTTGGAGGCTTACGTTTGTGGATGATTAGTTTCCATGGGAGGACAATTAGATTTCTTGCTCTGAGCTGACAGGAGGCGATACTGAGTTTTTTTTATTTTTCTTTTTTTTAAGCTTGAGTGCCGAGAACGTCTGCTTATGTTTTCTTGTCTGCATCCTTCCTTTCCTTGCCCACTTTTCTGTCTCCTGGCAGGCAGCAGCGTGGAGTTTGATTGGTGTGCTGTCTCCAGTATCCGCACGCTGCGTCAGCTTGGCAACAAGACCGTCGTAGTGAATTGCAACCCGGAGACGGTGAGCACAGATTTTGATGAGTGTGACAGACTGTACTTTGAGGAGCTGTCATTGGAAAGGATCCTGGACATCTACCAATATGAGGTAAAGAAAAGCAGAAGCAGCAACAAAAAGCCATGAAGCAAACCAAACTTCTCAAAATTCATGTCACTGTGTTGCTTTGGCGGAGCAGCTCGGGGTGAGCAGGGAGAGCTTGCTAGCAAAAGCTGTTTAGTTTGGATCCCAATGTTGCATTTTACACATCGTTGATGTTCCTAGCAGACTGCTCAATAATGAATGCCAAATAAATATTAAATTATTTTGCAAGATGCCATATTGTGCAATATTTACAAGCAGATTTAATTTGCTGCACAGTCATTTATCGCACAAATTGTTCTGCCCTTGCAGTGCTGAGCTTTAGCACTTAAGCATATCCTTGACTTTAAGCACAAGTACTCTCCCTGAATCAGTAGAACAAGTTATGTGCGTAATGCTAACGCGTGCTCAAGAACTTGCAGTCTTGGTCTTGCAATAGAGTGGCAATGTGGTGGATGTGGTCCAGCATGCAGGTAGACAGGTCAGGAAGGGGCACTGGAATTGCCATCAAACCAAAACATGTTCCAGCTCCTGATCCAGACATTGCACTTGTCTGTCTGGAGTTTTCAAGCACTCAGAAGTGCTGATACCAAGAGATGGAGAAGAATCCCAGACAGATTTGGTAATGGAAGGGTATATATGTAAACAGTTGGTCCCCATATGGAAAATATTAATCTCTACCTGGTAACACGCTCATCTTGGATTTGTGGCTGAGGGTTTCAAAGGCGCTTACAGGAACTTCCTCTCCCTTGAAGTTCAGTGTAAGTTGGCCATGTAACTTGCCAAAGCAACTTTGCAGAACCCAGGTCACCTTAAGCTTACAATTTTTCTTTTTCTTTTTTTTTTTTTTTTTTTTCCCCCTACCAGTATATCACAATTTGAGCTCATCTCCTTTGTGAATGGGTGCTAGTTTCTAAAGTGATTTTATAACCTGGCTACATTTTGATAATTCTCAAATTTGGAACCAAGCAAATGCACATCAGAATTCAAGTCCCAGTCTCCAGGCTCTGTTCTTAAGCCATTTGCAAAATACTGCCTAGGACCATTTTTAGATTGTATATTCATACTTTCCTGTTGGTACATCTTGTTTTACCCCCTCTTTAAATATTCATGTAAACAGTCTGTTACTGGAAGGCATAGATTTTGGACAGACCAAAAGACACTGGTGACTCTCTGGAGTCTTAAAGGCTGATTTTTGAATGCTTCAGGATTATCCATGAGACTCAACTCTATAAGCATTGAACTCTTATTTACTTACGCAAAACTGAACTTCTGAACTTGGGGCATGGAGGAGACTGGTGTGACAGTTTGTCAGACAAATAACACTGATGAAACACAGCATCTAATTACTGCAGGATCAAAGAGAAGGCAGAGACAGGTGATGAGGGAGCAACTACTCATTTAAACACCTAGTGCTAGTAATTAGCAAGTTGGGTAAGAAAATTATGTGAAAAGAATAATGCATACATATTGAAGCTTGCATTATCCTGCTTGTCACAGTAAGGCTTGGTGAGTCTGGTGGGAGGCATTGCAGATCTCAAGGTCTAATAGCAGCATCCTGTGGTACCCAGAGCTGAAGGGGAAGGACGCTCTGTTGGCAATTTCCCAAGCTCAACCAGTCATGCTCATCAGCTGGACTGTGCTTATGCTTCTGGGCATGTTTTTAGCCTGTCCTGCTTGTGAAGTAAAGCAAAAACTGATCATGAGAGGAGAGAGGACAGGGAGGAGGCAGCCGGAGCTGAGGCGGGTGTAATAAAAAAAAAAAAAAAGAGAGAAGAGAGATGCTGGGAGTTTGCAGAAGATTCTGCTACTCTGACTTGGGTATGAGAATAACCAATCTGATGTTTGCTCTGGAGGCATTAAAGCCATCAGGATGTGAGCCTAAACACACAAAATTAGGGTTCTGCTGTCTGATAAATCCCAAGATGAATAATAAATACTCAGCTGTTTTAGAACATTTTTCTTCAGTAGTGACAACAGGGAATGGTGTCATTATGCCTAATTTGCAAGTAGGGAAACTGAGTCTTTGAGGAGAAGAGGGACTGCACAGTGTCATGCAGAAGGACATAGGCAGACCTGGGGACAGACTCCAGGCCTTCAGCAGAATGTGGTCTAAAATATATTGTTTGGTACATATCATTTATTTAATACGAACGAGCCAAATGCTAATATCCTGTTAACAGACTACCTCCTTGGGCAAATGCAGTTGGAAGTCAGTCCCTAAGGAAATGAACAAGTTAAAAATTCATGGTCTGTTTCTGAGATCCCTCACCAATCCTGCACATAACCACCTCTCCCAGCTTAACATACAAAGCATGAATAGTGCCATGATTTCAGACTGGTCTTTTAAACTTTCCTGCTTGTTAGCCTTGTCTGGTGTTTCAGTGTACAATGAATAGTGGCAATACTCCGACAGATCCTGGACCATTGGAAAACTGTAGGTAAAACCATCAGCAAACAAGGGACACAACACTTTACCCTCAGTAGAGATGATACATCAACTCCCCTAAATGTTATTACGATTACCATCAAACCTTGGGCAACTATTAAGCTCAAATAAATAGGTGCACTGACTTGTCCCAGTTTTTCTGATTAGACAAATTAGGCTACATGAAAGGGGTGAGGTTACCAATGAGACCGAGGGGGCTGGAACCTGCCTACCAAGAGCTGCTCAGAGCTTCACATGGTCCAATCCTAGAGACATACTTAGCTGTCCCTTCTCTTCCTCTCCCTTGTGTCCCTTTTACCTCTCCCTCTCCAGTTGACATTCACAGCTGCTCTGACTCACTGGAGACTGAGCTCTGCGCAACAGAGCTTTGGAGGGAAGCTGTGAATGTGCAAAGTTAGGTGGTACTCTATAAGGACAATAATTAAAATAAAATTTCCTTCCCTCAGATTTACTGGCTTTTTGTTTCCAGAGAAGATGTCCCCTTTTATTTTAATATTTGTCTGCTTGAGGGCCTCTTCTGATTCTTTTTCAGTTTCTAGGATCATTCTGAAACAATTCGTAACACTAAAAGAGGCTCTTAGGTACAATTTTAATGGTCTAATTTGTTGTCAGACTCAGGGAAAGAGAAAACCCAACTCTATTAGTAATGACATAAAAGCAAGGTAGTAATAAAAAGAGTTATTTTTTTTATAAAGAGGAAAATAATTCTCTCTAGGCTTCTTTCACTGTATTATGTATAGCATATATTTTAAAGATATCTATTGGCAAGGATGTTATTCGTTTTCTTTATAATTAAAATATGTCTGATAACAAAGTGATACACAGTGGCGTCCATTTCTGTCTGCCCACATTTTTCAATGGAGCAGTCCTTTTCACTAGCAGGGCAGTGGGCTACTCTTTGGGCAAAGGCATGTTTTGGGAAATAACAGCAGAATTTTAGATGAAGAAGTAAGTAGCAGCTGGATCTCAGTTTATGGATCTTTTGGAGTAAAAATGAGTATATAATTCTTTGCTATCTGCTGGAATAAGCCATCTCCTTTGTCTCCTTGGGGCTGGAGTCCCTAATGCTATCCCAACTTTGATGTAGGCAGTATTTGGATTTTAGAGGCTCATTGACTAGTATTGCTTTAAAGGAAGAAATAAGCAGCAGCTGAAGAGAACTGTTAGCTGGGACATTCACATTTCAAATATGTTGAGGGTAGATTAAGATGTTGGTTGACCTTGGCAGCAAAGCTAGCTTGACTTGTTATCAAACAGGAACCATTCCAAGCTGCAAGAAGAGGCTTGCTTAATCGCCGTCTGGTTCTTGTCCATTTGGGATGATAAGAGGTCCGGGGAACAGAGATAAGGGCTGTATTTTGGATGGGTCTGGAAGCAGTAAGGAGCAGATTTTTCTTCTGAGTCGGAGATGATGAGCTCTGATGTCATGAGACAGCCCCATGTGGGGGCGGCCTCTGTCCTTGCTCCACCCTCTACTAATGAGGCATTTTTTACTCTCTCCTGAATTGGTTGCTGTTGGCCAGCAGCAGCGTGTCATCCCATAAGTGACTACATAGTGAAAAGGAAAAAAAAAATTATCTCCGGCACTGTATATTAGCATGTTAAGCAAATAATAATCTTGTAGACCTTCGGATAATAAGTGCTGCATAAATGCTAGACTTTTTTAGTGGATTTTTATTATGGTAGGAAATTAACCACATTAAAGTTGAGACGGGTTCATACCAGCATTTATCATCTGTTTTTTCTCAGTCACTTCTAGTCCATCCTGCTTTCAGCTTACAAATGTACCACTCTAAATCCCTTATAAATCCCTCATTAAGAAGTTCCTCTTCCAGGAAGGCCAGTGGGGCTAATCTTCTTCAGGAAAAACACACTTGTTAATTAAAAGAACATTGATACTCTAAAAGATAGAGCCAAACCATGGATCACTTGATTTATGTTTCTCAATCGTTAGAGGTGGGTAAAACTTCATAAAACACATTTGGTTCAAAAGAGCCCTGCACTACAGCTGTACCATGGGCCTGATTCCCCTTTGGGCAAAGTTTTGCCAGCTTTAATTTGGAAGTAAAGTGACTGTTATTTAATTACCCTCAATTATTACACAATCTAAATGTAATTTGTGTCTGGTAATTGTTGCAGGTACTCTAAGGCCTGTTATTTTTACTATTGGAAATTTTTATGCCAAACTAGATTGTACTTGAAAGCGTTAGGGGTTCTATGTCATAAAAAAAAAAAAAAAAGCGCCCCTATTTGCACCTGAAGAGCGATGTACATTTGCAAGCAAGCTCACCTGCCTCTTGTTGCTTGCCGTTTATTATTTCCTTGCTTAAAATGCTGTGATCATCTAGTGACAAACATGAAATCTGCCATTGTGGCTGGAGGATGCTGTGCCACCTGTCCTGCCTCATCTGCTTCTGGAGTTGAAGCGCTTGCAAATAACACATGGAAATATGAGAGTCTGGCTGAAATACTTGTTACTATTGAGTGCACTACCAGAAATAGGAGCTAGTCAGGAATAATGAGGATGAATTAAAATAAAGGGCTCGGTGTACCCAGAGTAATTTGCCACCACAGGCTGTCTGAGGGATTGGGCTCTCTTGAACTAGATTCTGCTTTGCTTTGTTCAGTCCAGCAAGGGGTCAGCATTAAGTGGTCCTTGAAGGCTGGCTTCTGCACCTAGGAAAGGATGTTTGTTTAGCAAATAATGGCGCTGCCAGGAAAAAAAAAAAAATCCAGTTATTTCCCATTTCCTTTCTGCTGGAGGTTACTGCCTTGCAACTCTCTAGTTAAAGAAGAGTTTGTGTAAATGTCTGCTACTCTGGCAGCTCCTGACGATGAGCATGGGAGAGGCCGTTTTCTTGGAGGAGCTGGACTGAGAAAGAAAAGGGACCTAAACCATCCTGTTTGTTCATGATACTGTGTCCTAAGGTAGCAGCAGGCAGGTGGGAATGGGCTTGGTTGAGGTGATGGTCCCCATGTAAACACGTGAGGGAGACCTCACCCCAGTGAGTGGAGTTTTGCATTTTGTTGTGAGGTGTAATGTTTTCGTAGCACAGTGCTCTTCCTCTGCAAAGCAAAGGAGCATGTGGCAGCTCGGTGCTTATCCTCACTGGGAAAGCAGAAGCACCTAAATATGACACGAAAACAAGGTAACAGTCTGTGGTTCTAGCAGAATTTTTAAAATCTTGGCTTGAAGTCAAAAGGCATGTGAACACTGCAGATTTCTTTAGTTTCCTAGAGAATGTGACTTCAGGTTACTGCTGTTTTTTGAGTGATATCAAGGAGGATATTGCTGTTTTAGAGAGGCTACACCCTGAATCACACTTTGCAGCCTGAGTGCCTCTGGTTCAGCACAATTATGATCTGCCTTTACTCATAGCAACCTGAAGAGTGATGTAATCTAAATATTGGCTTCCTAGTTACAGCAGCTCTTAATGTTAAGCTAACTTGGACATGACTGTGCTCCTTTCTTTCTGCCAACAGGCATGCAGTGGTTGCATTATTTCTGTAGGCGGGCAGATTCCCAATAACTTGGCAGTGCCCCTACACCAGAGTGGAGTGAAGATCCTTGGCACAAATCCTTTGCAGATTGACCAGGCAGAAGATCGCTCCGTATTCTCTGCTGTTTTGGATGAGCTGCATGTGGCCCAGGCTCCCTGGAAGGCAGTCAGCACACTGGTAAGTTGGGCCGTGCATCTGGGAAACGACGAAGTGGCTGAGGGTTGTTAGGAGCACCTGCTCAGAGGGGACCAACTTACTGATGCCTTTCAAGATTCCAAAGACATTTGACGGTTTTTTACTGCTGATGTTGAAGAACTTTTTGATCCCTGTAAAGTGATGCTATAGCAGCACTGGGAGTGGGACGGAAACTGGAAGGTAAGTGTCTTTAAATCACCTTTACACAACATGAGGTGTATACCCAGCAAAAGTTAGCACCGCTGTCAGGCTACTCTAGTTTATCCTGCTGGCTTTGAAAACTCTTCTAGCAGGCGGGGATTGCAGAGGAATAGAGATGTGTTGGCACTGCTCTTTTTTCCTGGTGAAGCACTATGGACAGAGAAGGTCTGAAGATGACAACTCTGGAACTGGGAAGTCATGTATTGTGTTCAACCCAGGCTGTAGTCCCCTGCTCTCCCCTGTCCTCCCCCACCTCCAATCTTAATAGCTAGTAAAGTGCAAATGCAGTTGGAGTTGAAATTTTGGTACGACTTTAAAATATTTCATTGTTCACAGCATGTTTTTCCTCCCTGTCTTTAGAGAGATGCCGTTGAATTTGCAAGCTCTGTGAGTTACCCATGTTTGCTGAGGCCTTCTTATGTTCTGAGGTAAGACTCACCCATCGGAGCTCATCAAATTGAGGGTATGAACTACAAAAGCCTCTTTGCGACAAAGGAGAGTAATTTTAGGGGGCACGTGGCAAATACTATGCTAGGTGCATGTGGCATAAAGCTGCCCTTCTTAACAGATTGGACAACTGCTTAAACTAATAAAGGAAGCCAATGATCCCATATTCCCTCAGCCACAGATCAAAGGTAGAACATAGTCATAAGAATGTGTTTAGCTGCATTACCTTTTTTCATATCTCAAGGCCAAAAACATGAGCCATCTGGTATATTCCTTAAGGTTCCTGAGACGACTACCTGTACAATGAAGCTAGGAGATTGTTTGCCACCAGGAAAGACAGAAGGGAACATGCTGAGGCCATTTATTGGGGTTGGCAGCTGTTTTCAGAAAATGACAGCACGTCTTTTGAATTCAGCTTCTTATTTGCTAAGCTTCTCTGCTTACAGGCCTATTTTATGTCCCTATGCTGTGGCAGCTGCTTCTCTTCAAACAGACTGTGTACAGAGCCACACATTTCCAGCAGCTAGACTTTTTGAAGAAGTTACACCAGCACATACACACAGCAAACTCACATATTCTGAATGATCACTCTTCTTTGCGAGGAGTTTCTTCATAGCTGGATGACTAGTCACAAAGAGGCAGTTGGCTGGGCTCAATTTACAATGAAAATAAATTTGAGACAGGATCCTTTTCAGATGAAGAAGAGACACATATCAAAATGAAGAGGCACAACATTAATTTTCAGGGGAGCAAAAAAAATATCTTTTTACTTAAAAAGAATAAAAGGATTTCTTGTGTGTTCAACCCTCAAGGAAATATCCTTTAGAAGACACTGCTGCATGTGACTTTTCTATCCAGTTTCTGAAGCTGGCAGTGGGGTTGCAAAGCAAAGTTAAAAAGCAGCACTCAGATCAGGAGTATAGGTTAGAAACTGCTCCTGATGTCATTCTCCAGATTTTTAGGGAGCGCTTCTTTTAGCCAATTGTTTCCATCCATATTAAATTCAGTATAGGCCCTTTCCATTGTAAGTATTTGCTAAGGGGTGTTTGGACAGGTTAGGGGGACTTCAGGGAGAAAGATGAAACCGCAGAATGTCAAACTTGAGGAAACAGAAAGTGAAAAGCCCTAGCAGAGCACACTGTCTGGCCTCTATTTGCACAACAGCAGCAGGTCCACAGTTAGACTTCTTCATCCTTTGAACAGATATGGCCTTTAATATTTGCCAGTTGCCTTGGAAAACTAAATGCATTTTCCCACTAGTTATGTACTGTGAGTACCAGCTCACATCCTCAGTGGTGCTACTGACATAGGCCCATGGATTTAATTGAAATGTATTGATTTACATTGGCTGAAGAGGCAGTCTCGTAAGTATAATCACCTGGGTACTTGTGTCTATTTATCTTAGGCTGAAGTGACTGATTTTGTGTGACAGATCCTTCCTCCACTTTCCGCACAGCCTCTCCGGGCTTGCCCACCAAAGCAAAGGAGAAGCTGGGCATCGATGGCAGAAATGACCAATGTAACACCTTTTTTAAAAGATTCCTGTCTTTAAAAGGGACCTGAATCACTGACTCTGGACCCATGTTCCCCCAGATACCCCTCTCTGGTATTACTAACAGCTACATTTCCAAGTAGCTTTCAGATATAGTGTCTATATCCGTTGTGCCTCTCCCTTAAGGACTAAGACATTAGGGGAGGGGCAGAGGGAAATGGCCAGCAAACAACACCCTATTTTCCTCTGCATTTACACGGTCGCAACCATCACCAGTGGCCTGTGCATTCCTTGCTTCATCTGTCATAGATGAGCAATTGGGCTAAAGTCAGCGAAGCATCTGTTTTGTCCTGAGCTCACAGCTAACCTGAACACATGGTAAAAGTCTGGGTCCTTAGTGGGGCTATCTGGTTGACTGGCCATCTCCTTCAGCTTAGGAGGAGCTTTAGGGGCTTGGGTGAGAAAGGGGATTTGGCAGCAGTGCTAAGGCCACTCAACCACAGTTTTTTATTTGATTATTTGTTGTGGTTCTGGAGGTCACCTGTCTTCTCTGGGAAGTATAATGGAGGTTCACTAGGTAACAGCTCTGCCTTTCTTTCAGTCAAGAGTGGAGCAAGCAGCTTGAGTCAGGAGCTTGCTTGGCTAGTCTGTCATACAAAGGTCGTTGGCAACCCTGTGCTGTGGAGTCTCACACTCTGATATCTCCCTTGAAGTCACAAGGGAAGCTGACCTGTTTTCTTTTCTTTGCCATTCTCTCAGTGGGTCTGCAATGAATGTAGTATTCACTGAAGAGGAAATGAAGAAGTTCTTAGCAGAAGCCACCAGAGTCTCTCAGGTACCAGTCTTTGTGCTGCTACTGCTTTTTCTTTTTGCATTTGCTGTATTTGTTTCACCTCTACTGTGTTTTCCATCTCTTTGTTTCTGTATTGTGTCTTCCTTTCTCTTTCCCTTCCTTGTTTGGAAGAAGACAGTGAAATTAGAGTTTGACTCCTTAGTTTGATCCCTAACAGGCAGACCATGGGAGCCTGTGCCAGTATCCTTACTGATACCACTGGGATGCCTGCATGGAGTGGGGATCACAGAGAGGTGTCGTACCTAGGCATCCATTTCTGACCAGTTAATTAAATAAATAAATGTAAGTTAGTGGGCTGGGGCCCTTCCTACTCCACCCAAGCTTGCTAGTAGCAGGTTATGCCAATCATTATAGAACTGATAGCATCTTTCACTCAATTTCTGAACTGTTTTCCCTGGCTTCTTTGAACAATTTAAAACTTCGTCCTAGCAACTTCTGTCTCACCAATGACCTTTTTAATTTTTTCCCTTTTAAATGCAGGAAGATTTGCAAGATTTTGCTATGACATTTAACTCTCCAAATCATGTACTGAGTTACATTTTCCCCTGATACAAAAGCAGGACTGCTGCCTGCCTACTGTTAATCCAGTGGGATTATTGATCTGCAGAGTATGTAATGCAGAAGGTGAAAGCTCTGGTTTCTGTTTTAAATGTTTCTCAAAAGCTAATTTGGGGACTTTTAAAATGTCTTTTTTCTAGCAAAGAGAAGGATTTAGTCTAGTACGTTGAAATTTAGAAAAGGAAAATCTGAGCAATTTCCCAAAGACACAAATGCTTCAGAACGTAGTAAACAGCTCAAAGCCTGAATTTCTTCTATACCTTCTATCACTGTTATTGTACAAGAGATGTTTGGAAAGATGAGAGTTTGGGGGAAGGAGGAGAAAGTTAAATGGTCAAGGTTGAATAACAAACATACAGATTTCAGTCTGTATGTTTGACTTTTCAACAGTCTCTGACTTTGGCCTCACCTTTTGGTCTGTTTTCTTCTTTTTGCTAGTGTAGTCAGACTGCTAAGGGAATACTTCTTTCTTCATCCAGTATTTTATATTGAAAAACTACAGTATAATTGAAGCAAATCAGAACAGAAGTACTGTATTGGGCTTCTAAATTAGGGACTTTTTTGCATCTTGTCAAGGTGTTGTGGCCTGTGAGTGGTTCCGCAGAAGCTAGCAATATTATTTGACTGAACATGAATGTCTTTGTGGGACACAGGCTTCATTTTTTTGGTTACAAAGCTTTACCTAGTTCTGCTCCATCCAACAGAGCATCTCCAGATAAAGTGCCTGACCAGTGTTGTTCTACTGTTTTAGCTACTTTGCTGTTATGGTGGTGTGTCATTATGGCATTTATGTTGTCAATAATGTTCAAAACTTCTTGTGCAAGTTGAGACAGATTGGAGTAAACAAGGTTGTACGCACATATAAAATCTTCTGGTGAAAAACTGCAGCAAGACAGAACGTTACAAGACACAAGCCACTAAATTTATGAAACAGTGTAGGCTGTGGCATTGTCCTTGCCTGTGAATTTACCCTTGCACTGATAAATGTAAGGAATTGTGTCTTGTAACTTTTGGAGTTGCTTTATATTTTTTCAAGAGGAGCCTTTTGAGCATGCATAGGCTGTCATTTATTCCATTTTATTCTCTAATAAATAACAGGCAGTTAATAGTGGATGGGACAGGTAAAATGTTGAGACATAAAGCTGGACAGGAAGAATGCGGATTAGATTTTTAACTGTCTGTTGGAGCAGGTGGCTGTAAGAAGAAAGCATTAGAGGAGAGTGGGAAGTGTTTGCTAGCATCCCAGAGATAGGCAGGAAGAAGCAGAAGTAAAGAAGGAAAACAATGTATAATAAACAGGGGATGTATTGAGAGTCAAGGACAGGTCATTCCTGGCCAGCTATAATTAGTGGCAACTTCTCCCTGGGAGACTTAGGAAACTAGGCAGAGATATGAGAAATTAATGGATTAGTTGCCAGAAATGTATCACTTTTTAAAATAGCAAATAGCCACTATACAAAGTCATTAAATATGCCAAGAATCAATTACTTTGTGAAGCAGTATGTCCAGTGAGGTGGCTGGGAGGCTCAGAGAGGGGAAGAATTGAAGATCTTGGAGGTAAGGACTGTCTTTGGGAGACAGAATCAGAGGTCAGTGGATCTATGGACATGTCCCACTGTCTTCTTTTTGCCATGATCCCACTTAAATGTTCTTTGTGGGTTTGCCCCAAATTTCCCTGTCATGGTGACATTATGGAGGACTAATGCATCAGTGGCTTTAGGGAAATCACTCCGAGTTTCCCCCTATTATTTCTTTGCAAAGTTCACTTATCTGTGGAAATAAGGATATTAATAGATTGATCTTTTGGGATTCTCTTTCCAAAGGTTTTCTAGTGATGAATAGTGGAGTGCTTGCACAGTCCCCAAATACTCTCAAACAAAACTTTCTTCTTTTATCTTGTCTTGATGACAGGATCACCCTGTGGTACTCACTAAATTTATTGAAGATGCCCGTGAGGTAGAAATGGATGCTGTAGCCAAGGCCGGAAGAGTAAGAACTTAGCTTTTCTTTAATATTAAACTTGTTTTTCAGGATTGGAAAAATGTGTGGTTTACTATACAGCCATGGATTTGTGCTGAGAAGTGTGGAGAAACAAGAAAAGATTAATTCATCGTATACGTCTAAATACTTATTTTTTTAAGCATTGCTTAATCATGTGAATGAATCCTTTAGAATATAATTTTTGCTGGATTTCCAAATCACTGGCTTCACAAATTACTTTAATCAGAATTGTATCAGCATGTGTTATGATATTACCACAGTTGTTTTATTATTACAACTTCACCTTGCATTTTGTTACTAATCAAAGACCGTTCTCACAAAAAAATCACAAATTTCTCATTTAACAGAAATATTGTATTTTCAGTCTTCATTTTTAACCAGCAGACAAGATCACGCTTTCATTATCAAGGTAGTGCCCCTTGATGCAATTCATTCAATTTAAATCCTAAGGCCTGAATTTCCTCTGCTTGCTTTTCTCCTTTATTAAAAAAAACCACAAAAGAGTGTAGGGAAAAAAATAATATACAGATTATGTTAGCCCATACTTGTTTCTATTGGGGAATGACAACTTCTTTGTGTTTGTGGCAAGCAGAACTTAGAAAGCTGGTTTAAAGCCTAATTAGCTTTTACCTTCTGAGTCAATGTGTGTTAGAGAGAGGAAGGAAACCTTAGGACCTCCAGATAGTGGTAGGGTTTATCACATTCACAGTTTGCTTAACCACGGTATGAAAGACACTAACATGTTCCCCTTGTTCATACCCTTTGTGTCTGCTTCAGGCCCATTCTTCCCAAAATCTTGGGGAATTCCCTTTTTTCCCCCCTGTCTGTATCCTCTTTTGGATACAGCTGTGTTCAGGAAACTGTGCTGGGCTGGAGGTGGGGGAAGAGTTCATGAGAGAGGGTGAGGTGACTAACTGCTCTCGTTACTGTATGCAGGTTATTTCACATGCTATTTCAGAGCATGTGGAAGATGCAGGTGTTCACTCTGGAGATGCCACCCTCATGTTACCCACACAGACCATTAGCCAGGCAGCCTTGGAGAAGGTAGGTGTTGCACTAGCACTGAAAAGAGAAAATAAGAGTTTGAATATGCTTTCCCCCTTTGCTTGGGAGAACTCAGTCACCAATGGAGAAGTCATATCACCAAAGTTTTTTTTAAAGGCCAGTGTGATACGTGCAAGTGTAGGATGTCAGTGTGGCCCCTGTGACTGGCTATACTGTACACAGGATCATCTGAACTGTATCCCATTAATTTAAGCAGCAGATGTACACACTTTCTGACCCATTGGATTTTTTTTGTTTCATTGGTTTAGAACCAGCTTCCATAGCAGTAGAGGATTGTGTAATTCATATATATGCCACGGTTCACTTTCCACTTCCTTTTCTCCCACCATGCTTAAATGATTAGATCAGGTGTATGATTTGCTAGCTGTCTGTTTTTCCAGAAAGCATATCAGGATGAATGAACCTCACCTAATCTCAACTTTTTCCCCTTTCAAGAATAAGCCTAGTGATGCGCAGTTAGTTGTCAAAATGGGTTTTCTAAATGAAATGTGCCATCTCCCATGTTGTCATCCTGTTAAGGGTTTTCTTGGTAGCTAGCAAGAGCTGTAATGCAATGGCCTGTGCTCCAACTCTGTTTACAAGAATGTCCAAGGCCTTGTTTCTGAAAATAGTCGTCTCATGGAGCAAAGCTATTCAAACACTCATACTGAAATGGCATGTGATTTCTTGACAAACCTAGTAAATAAGACCATGGTGTTTTCTCTAAGTTTGTTCCGGATTGTATCTGCTAAGATACTTCCCATGGATCTGTGATGGGACAGGCATGTTGGTGAAAGACTTTTGGAATGCTTGTAAAACTGACGAGTTAATCTCAAATGGGAAATCATCGTTATTCATTATTTCACCAAGAAAGCTATAAAGGCTCTAGTGTGTAGTGTAGGAATTGCTACAGACAGAGCAGGCTTTTATTCTCTCTCTTTCTCCTTCTCTCCCCTGCTTTCTCATGCACAAAGGCTGATTTTTACTTCTGCCCTCAAATGGCGCTTCAAGCTCTAGGTTATCAGGCAAATAAAACATGTTTGCTTCTGAAAGATAATTCTATTGCCAAAATGAGGGTATAGATTAAAAACATGCTAGGGCAGAGATATATGACATTTAAAGTAATCCACATGTGAAGTGATTTATTGCCATGATACTATTTTGTGGAATTTATTTATTTATTATAAATACACACATTTTTACGTACTTTAATTATTTATTTTTATAGGTAAAAGCTGCTACAAAAAAGATTGCAAATGCCTTTGCCATCTCTGGTCCATTCAACATTCAGTTTTTGGTGCGAGGGAACAATGTGCTGGTAAGAGCTCTTGTGGCTGTTGGAGGAAGTCAGGCTCTGCTTTGGATAGTTAGGTACGTGGTTCCTGTGGCCCCTGCCATGGAAGCTCTGTGGCAGTAGCAGCTGTGGGTTTCTAACCTGCCTTGTCTGATGATGTGGGGCTCACCCGTGGCACCTCTAGTCAGGCAGCTCTCCCTGTCTGTGTGGGAGGGAGCATCCCCCCTGCCTTCATGTTGAGGGTGACGTGAGTCTGGTTGCGCTGCCTGTCGGCAGTAGCTCTGTTTCGCTGTGGGCTGCTGACTTTCCCAAAATTATTAGTTTTGCATATGATGGACAGCACTGGGGCCTGCACCTCATCCTATGAACTGAATATCATTGCTTTTACATCTCCATTATCCACTCTCATCTTTAACTGTGTCGATCATTAAAGGAAGCCTTCCAAGGCATTGGAAGGAAAGCAAGACTATTTAAGTGTTTAAGCCTTTAATATAAGCCATTAAGATGGTTATCTAAATAGCGTGATCCTAGTAGCTATCAGTAACAGAAGTATGGCAGATATCTGACTCTTTATGGGTAGCAGTTGGCTTTCTGTTGCTAATGGAAGAGTCAGAGGAATGTGAGCAGAGTATGACTGAGGAAGCAGTGAATGGAAAGAAAACCTGACGTTCTATAGAAGAGATGCATTAATGGTGAAAGATCCTGCCTGAGCTATTAGTTGACGAAAATGTACTTACCGTTCTTGACCTTTCTTCTGCTTCACACATAGTTACTTAGAAACTCCACAGAAGGACAGAGTGGAGTTTTTCCTTCCTTGCTTTCCCTCGGTTGTGCTTGTGTTTTCTCTGGATAAACCCCTCCTTTTCCATTCAGCCTTAACTTACCTATTCTTGCAGCCCTCCACTCCCCCTTCATTCTCACTTACAGCAATTCGTCTTTTGCTAATGCACTCCATGGTGTGCTTCTAAGCAGGACACAGAACTTTGTTGTTTCTTCCTTGGGTCACTGAATGATTTCTGCATGTAGATGGAAGCTAAGGACAGCCCAGTCATTCATGAAGTGCCATTACCATGCAAAAAGCATAAGGTGGGCTTCTAAAGGTTGTACCTATTGCCTGTGCATAAGTTTCCATGCCTCTTGCACCTTAACTTAGGGTATAGTACAGAACGTTTTCCAAAGTGAACTCTGGATTACTCTCAGTTGTAATTTTCAGACAATAGAGATGAAACTCAGTTGCAGAACATCAGGCTCCTTGTATGTGAAGCTGGCCACTACTCATCCCTCATCGCTATTTGTAATACTGAAGACAATTTCTGTGTCTCTTATTTGGCAATCTCAAGAGCTGCTCTGCCAAGAGGAATAAGAACTGGTTTCCAGAAATATGAATCAATTTCTTCACTGCACAGTGCCTCACCCTGGTATTTCTTCTTTTTAATCCCATCAGGTGATAGAGTGCAACTTGCGGGCTTCACGCTCCTTCCCTTTTGTATCGAAGACTCTGGGTGTGGACTTCATTGATGTGGCCACAAAAGTGATGATTGGAAAAGAGATTAACGAGTCATCTCTCCCCACACTGGAACATCCCATTATTCCATGCAAATATGTTGGAATTAAGGTATGGTTTCCCAAAGAACACCAAAAAAACCCACAACAGAGACAGCACCTAGCACATTAATAGGCAATTAGTACTTTAATGCCCAGAGAGAACATTTACTCATTGGCCAGAGGCCAAATTGACCTTTTGTAGTTTCTGTCAAGATAATGTATGTTGGGAATTTTAGAAAAAAATCAAAGGAAAATTATCCAGTGATTATTAACAAAATCAATCTTCCTTTATTTCTTACTTCCAACCTACTCTGAATCATGTTTATAAACTTGATAATTAATTATCAAGTGTGTGATTATAAATAAACACTTGCAGAATTGAACACTGACGTTCAAGCTATTTCATAATACCATCTAATATACGTATGGAGATGTACAAATTTGTGGTTTGAGTGCCTCCCATATTTTATCTTCAGGATTTGGGACATGGGCCGTTGAATGCATGGAATCCCCTTTATCTGCACCACCAGTTAAAATGGGGGTGAAAGTCTTGAATCCTTTGATTTCACTGGGGCCAACATTTTGCTCTTCATAATTTCTAAGCTTATATAGCACCCAGGATACCAAAGCGTACTGCAGATATTTCTGAATGCTTAATGGAAGAAAAAAAATTAATTGAAGTTCCTAATCATAAAAATCTAAAACAGTAGTGCAGAAAATACAATAGATAATGAGAACTGTATATATAGAAACTTTCAAGATTTAATAGCTTTCATATCAAGTGAAAATTGAGGAAACAGCAAACACCTAACACCTTTCTACTAATAAAATGTTCAGACCTATTAAAATGCAAGCCAAATCTCTGGCCCAAGCCAGCTCAGGTTATTGGCAAGCCAGTCAGTCTAGAAGTAGCTTTATGTTTTATTTTGATGCCACAGATAGGCATTATCTGAAATTCTAATCTGAGACTTTTTTATTTTTGTGAGTCTTATTTATTTTTATAAATTTCTATTATTTAGACCTGGGGCTTCTTCACTGTTGTTAGCTAAACCATCAAGAGTTTTTTCTCTCCTGGGAATGCTGGCTACAGAGCAGAAAACCCAACTTTATTCTTGAAAACTTCACTACAAAGCCTTTTATACTGCTTGTGTTCTGTGTGGATTTGTCAAATATAAAAACCTGCTAATACCTTTGGAACTGCTAAACTTTGAAAAATATTCCAGTTAAACCTGTTTCTCATTATTCATGCATCATATTTTCTGTCCTCTTACATTTTTATTGCTAGGAATATTTGCATGGAAATGGGATTTTGTTTCTCCAGCAGTTCTTAAATGCTCTGAAAAAACAATATATGAAACTCTTTTCTTCTTTCTCAACATTGCTGTTCCTTTGTGGATTCAGAGTCCCACCATTTTAGCTTTAGTGACTGAAATGTTATCTTGCCATGCTTGCATGCAGAGCGATGCAAGTATCATGGCCCAACCAAGATTAAATCCTGGATAGAGCACGACTGACTAAGTTTTAAATAGGACTTATTTGCGGTACCAGAGTCTGCTCCTATTGATGCATTTTCGTGTTCATGGCAGACAAAAGTTAGGGAGCTGGTGGAAGGCTTTGTTGCTTCTTACTTTTCAAAACAATGTGTGCATTAAAATAATCTACCTTGACTGGCATATCTCAGCTTGAGACTGTAGAGCTGGCCACTGTAAAAATTTTCTCTTTACTTGTAGAAGAAGCAAAACTGACCTAAAAATCACAAAGACACATGACATTTTTTGAGAAACCTTTCGTAATTAATTTCTGCTGTCACATTTTAGTTGGTCATTGCTAGGTGTCATGAAACAGCAGCTGTCTTGTCTGCAGTGTTACCCTCAGAGGCTTCCAAGAACAGAATGATGTCTTTGGATTTTAAAATAGATTCTTTTTTAAGCAGCAAGGATGCTGTTTTCATGCAAATGCCAGTAGCAGTTTAAGATGTAGAGAGGCCCATAGAAAATTATTCCTTAGAAAATTTGTTCTGTTTGCCACATGTGGTCATTGGCTCTTTAATAGAGTTTCTTTCTCTCCCCCTTCCCGTTTTTTTTTAAGGTCATTACTTTCAAGAGAATTCAGAGACCATGGTGACCTAAGTTTTCAGATAATGATAATGATCAGGCAGTTTAATATTTTCATACAAAAGATTAAAAAAAAAAGGGGTGTATATTTGGGGGGGGGGGGAGGGAAGGGAAAATATGTAAATCATTTGCAAAGTTTCATCTGGTTTACACCAAAATAATGTGTTATTGTGGATTGGTTTTATTTCTATGAATGAAAAATTTCTGTTGGAAAACAGTTTTCTCAGAAAAACTGACTGGCTTCAGATAGTATCTCTCCTTGTTTCGTGAATTAGGTCATTGACAGCCTTTCTGTCTTCAAATGCATCCTAAAAGTGATAGTGATAGTGGGCTACTACAGATTAAAAATCTGCTATCATAATGTGAGCAGGACTGCAAGAGTTAGAAAGATGATTTATTCATGAAATACAGGTTTATTTGTTCCAGTCCGTCATCAAGATGCTGGGGGAACTCATTTGCCAAGTACTCCTTTGTTTATCACCCTCGACCAGTGCTTTTTTTGGATTAATTCACTCTGTCTCTTTCTCTCACTTCCAAGTGTAGCTGAATATTTGTTTTTTTTAAATGACCCATTAAATTTTCATTCTCTTTCTCCCTCCTCCCTGCTTTTTTTCACCAGGCCCCGATGTTTTCTTGGTCCCGGCTGCGAGATGCTGACCCTGTTCTACGATGTGAAATGGCCTCTACTGGGGAGGTATCTTATAGATTTGCTATTTTTTTTAAACCAAGTTGCCTTTAAACATCATGAATCTTTGAAAGCGATCTTATTACTGCCTGAATCATGATGACATCCGTAGCTTCTTCAGAAAATTGAAAACATCTTTCTTAGCTGTAAAAACACATAGTCCTGGAAAACCCAGTTTATTCAGCCACTGGATGTCCCTCTTTACCTGCATGTCAGCTCCCTGAGTTGGACCTGGTTGGTGTGACAGCCTGAAATGAGTTTATCTGAGAGCTGTTGGGTTCTGGGAGGTTCTCGGTGCGTCAGTCCGTTTTACGAATCACCTGCTTCTAGACAGACGAGTGCTTACACCTTTCAAAACCCCCCATCAACGCGTGCCAGATAGCAATATCAAGACTCTAGGTCATGAGTGTTTGGTCTTGAAATGTGCTAGTTACTTAAATACAACAAACATGTGTGGTGATATTTTTGTTGTTGCCTGGTAACCATCAAGGCAAGTCCCAAGGTGCAAAAGGCGAGAAAGAGTGAATAAAATGTGATGGCTGCGGTACTGACTGTTGGTAGGATAAGGGGGAGATTGGGCTACTTTACCCGCTCTTTCTACAGCAGGCCTGTGAGGGGCTTCTGAAGTGTCTCTCTGGTGTACGCATGGCACACTGTAAAAGCAAAAAGCTGTTCCTCATCCTGCGTAGGCTCAGCACTGACGGGAGCCCTCACCCCTCAAGGGGTAGAGGTTTCCATCTACATCACTTAAATAGATATTAAGTCATCAAGCACAAAGAGCTTTGTTTATGAGTTATTGCTGAGCTGTCAATAGCTTCTGTAAACATACCCTGTTACTCTAGAAAAGAGTTGCGGTAGTAAGAAACTTATTCTGGGCTAAAAAGCCCATTTGGGAAGTGATTAAATACTGAGGCAATTAGATTAGGTTTAACTCTGCTTAACTGTAGCTAGGCAGGTGGCAGAGCCTGGGCTGCTCCATTTGACATGAGCTTGGGTATGTCTACATGAGCTGTTTTCATTAGAAAAGACTTATCATTTTAGTATGATAAAGCACTGCACTCAGATTCAAGGTAACAACAGCCTTAGGTCTTCTACATCTCTACAGAATTACTTTATTTTGCTCTTCATAATGTGTGGGAAATCAGTATTGCAGAAGATTTTCTTTCAGTGTAGTTAATGGGCAGAAAAAAGCAAAGTGACTTCCTTGACTTCCTTATTTTCAGAACAAAATTGACTATACAGACCCGCAGCCCGCCCCCCCCCCCCCCCAAAAAAAAAAAAAAAAAGGAAAAAAATGTAACTAGGGGCAAGAATTATTTTTCTGAGCTTTATATGGAGTTAGAGATTACCTTGGTCATAAAGGAGGGGTTATTAACTTTTACGAGTTGAAAAGATACATATTCACAAATGCCATAAAATGTGACAGTTATGAAAGTCTTCCTTATGAGTGAAGTAAGGATAATAACTTGCTTTGGGTAAAACGCTCAATTATTCCTCAAAGGCATTTTTCCCACACACGGCTTGATTTGGGCTTGAATTTGTAACATCTATCTGGAAGAGATGTATTTTGCTGGAAGTTGTGGTTTCCACAACAGTAGGAGACATGGTGCTGTGGATCCTTATGAGTATTGTGGCTGTTTTGACCACACCATAATGATAAATCTCTCCTGGCAGGCTGGAAACCCCTGGTCCAAGCCTACAAGACAGAGGGTTATCCACCAACCTAGGACACACATAACCCCTCAGCCAGATACTCTGTAGAACACTCAAGGATGAGTTTTTAGAGAAAAGCTGAGATACTAGTTGACAGAATTTTTTTTTATCCCTTCACTTGTAGGATTTTTATTTGTTTGTTCTTTTTTTACTTCAGAAGATATGGCAAATCATCATTTGTTCTTCTTAAATGAAATACTGGTTTCTGCTCACCATAGTAACAGTGAGACCATGAATGTGAGGGCTCACTCTGTGAGGGGAAGAACCATAAAAGGAAAACGGGAGAGCAATTCTCAATCAGCCCCATTATCCCATCTGTATATGCGTGTAGATTTGTTATTTCAAAGACAAAAATCTGTGACAATTCTGCTTCTGTTTTTCAACAAGTGTGAAGTTGGCCAGAAAAAGTGAGGGTTTGGGGTTTTTTCATTTTTTAACTTTCACAAAAGCTTATGCATTTCTCTTCTTGTCATCAGAATTACAAATTTTGGTAAGGAACACAGTTTAGTTCTTTTAGAAGATCATTGCTGTATGACAGTCTGTAAGCAACTGAGCTCCACAGGCAGTTCTGAATGATGGAGAACTGCTAAATGATTGTTATTGATTTTGTTATCAAGTTTTTGTTTAGATAAAATAAATTATTTTGAATTAGCACAATTGCTTTGTTGTTTTCCTAAGTACATATTAACATTCTACTTGACTTTCGTACATCCGTGGACTTTTAATGGAAAAGCATCTTTATGTCATAGAATCATAGAATGGTTAGAGTTGGAAGGGACCTTAAAGATCATCAAGTTCCAACCCCCCTGCCATGGGCAGGGACACCTCTGACTAGAGTAGATTGCTCAAAGCCCCATCCAGCCTGGCCTTAAACACTTCCAGGGATGGGGCATCCACAACTTCCCTGGGTAACCTGTTCCAGTGCCTCACCACCCTCACAGTAAAGAACTTCTTCCTAATATCTAATCTAAATCTCCCCTCTTCCAATTTAAAACCATTACCCCTTGTCCTATCACTAGACTTCCTGACAAAGAGTCCCTCTCCAGCTCTCCTGTAGGCTCCCTTCAGATACTGAAAGGCTGCTATCAGGTCTCCCCAGAGCCATCTCTTCTCCAGGCTGAACAGCCCCAGCGCTCTCAGCCTGTCCTCATAGGAGAGGTGCTCCATCCCTCTAATCATCTTAGTGGCCCTTCACTGGACCTGTTCCAACAGTTCCATGTCCTTTCTATGTTGAGGGCTCCAGAGCCGGACACAGTACTCCAGGTGGGGTCTCACAAGCGCAGAGTAGAGGGGGAGAATCACCTCCCGTGCCCTGCTGGCCACGCTTCTTTTGATGCAACCCAGGATACGGTTGGCTTTCTGGGCTGCCAGCGCGCACTGCCAGCTCATGTTGAGCTTCTCTTCCATGAGCACTCCCAAGTCCTTCTCCTCAGGGCTGCTCTCCAGCCATTCTCTGCCCAGCCTGTATTTATGCCTGGGATTGCCACGTCCCGATATACCATGGTTTATCTTTACAAGAAATGCCAGAAGTACTGTCTTACCCCAGTTTGCAGCGTACACGCAGAGAAACATGCCTACATGCAGAACACTCACTGGTATTTAAGCATTATATAATGTTAAAGAATTTGCAGTGCACTCACAAACATTAGAGCAGAGGCTGTGTACAGCATTTGCATAACTCAGCAGAATCGATTGTTGTTACTCTTTGGTGTGCTGTTTGAAACTAGACCGTTGCTTATTCCTTCATTATTGCTTCATTAAAATTATGAGATTTGTCTGCAGTGATTTTTCTGATGTATTTTTTCCCCCCATGCCTGCAGACTCCATGCAAAAGCAGTCTGGTTCTGCATGAAGAAGTCAAAAGAGTCTATTTAAAAATGCCATTCTTGTTTCTTTTCAAAGCAATGCTTTTGGGTTGTTATTGTTTTTTCCCCTCATGCCGCCTTCTTTATGCCTTTTCCCAGGTTGCATGCTTCGGGGAGGATGTGTACTCTGCCTTCCAGAAGGCTATGCTTGCCACAGGGTTTACGTTTCCTAAGGAAGGAATTTTGATTGGAATTCAGGTGAGTCCTAAAAATCAAAGCTGAGAAAGGACTGACACTGAGGAACTCAGTAACTGTTGCCATGTTTTCATTCATGTGTCTTTATGGCTTAAATGTGTTTCTCTGCAATCCATCTTGAAGTGCAGTAAGACAGTAGAGAACAAACACCCCAGAGAGATCTTTACTGGATTCCCTGGGGCTAGCCTGGGTTTTTTCCCTCTGGGTCCTGGTGGTTTCTGCTGGGAGCTACAGAAGTTTCCTGGGGTCAAAACCCCAGGGACTGCTGCAAGCAGAGGCTTGGGATCAGAAAGTTGGAAGACACCTTTCTGCAAGGGAACAAAACCTGTAGATGATCAGTTCAGAGAAGCGTCCCAGCTAGAGCTCAGAGCCCGCTCCGTGCTCCAAATGGGAGCCCTGGGGATGCTACTTTCCAGTCCTAACATAAACTCCTTCCATCTGTACATTGCCTCTTGCCCTTCTGAAACCAATTCCCCTGTAAAAGAGTGAGACAGTTTCCATACTGTAAAGCTGGACCTGCTAAGCTTTCCCCATAGATGCATATATTTCATTCCAGATGGAGCTGTAGCATCATCCGACAGTGCAGAAAACATGATTTTGTCAGGGCGTTGTGGGGCTAGTTATTGGTGTAACCCGGTGTAACACAGGGAATAGCACTGTCATGTTCCTCTCATTGGAGTCACGATGGGAATATACTTGAGTGCAATGGGGTGAGGGATTAAAGGACAACGGTCTGGACCCTGCAGCCTGCTTTCCTAGCTCCCCAGAGGCATGGCTGCCATAATTCCTTTCCCTCTTTGATGATGGTGTGTTGCCAATATTGTTGTCTACCATGCAGCTCCTATCAGGTAGGAGTAAGTAGCTCAGAAAGGAAGAACCAACGCTATGTTTGTGTAGTGATGTTTCTGATTTCTGTATCTTGCCAGAGTGGTCTCCTATTAGGGACTGCATCTCAGACATATATTCTGCAGGTCCAGTGATTCCATACCAGACTAGAGCTTGGACTTCAGGGTTTCATCCCTTGCTGTCAGCATCCCTCGAAGTTGCTATATGTGACAGCAAGTTTAATGTTGTCATTATGGGAATGTCCTCTAGTGCAATGGCTTCCGCAGACAGCCTTTAATGTGAGGGAGTCTCCAATGGGTACTCAATGGGTTTGCCCTAGGAAGAATTCGCAGTTCTATATCAGTAAGGAGGATGTGTGTTCCAGGATGAAAAGGTAGCTGGGCAGAAAAGCAAAAAGTGTTGGTTCTTTGTCACAGGATGATTACCAACTGCAGGAAGTGCTGAAGTCAGACACACATTTTAAACTTTGAGATGCATCTATGTCCCTCAAAAAAACCCCAGATGTTTCCACTGGAACTAGAACATTCTTGGGCTCCATAAAGACAACTGATTGCCTCATGCCATTTTCCCATTGTGCTTGTAATAAGCTTATGCCCTACATGATTGCATAAAGCCTATAAAATAAAAGAATAGATGAATTTTCCTGTCAGACAACTGGGGTGTGAAAAATGTATTGGTCTGTCTGTGCCAGCAGAGGACATGAAGGAAGTGTGAGAAAAGTGGCCAGAACAGAGCACGATTTCTGCTAACACAGATTACTGCTTGGTCCTTAAATATTTACGTGTATACACACATCTACGGATTAAAGCTGTTACTCTAAGTTACCTCAAATTAACAGAAAAGTCTTTGCTTGCTACCTAGATAAAGTTTAATTGTTCAGTATGAAACTTTGGGCAGTTAGTACTGTATGTCTACTGTATACCTAATCACTGCAGATTTTAAAACAGCATTTAAAAAAGGGGATAAGAAAAGCCAGGAGAAGAAAAAAGGATAGAGCTCAGTGTTTAAAATTTCAGCCTATTTTCCTGATAGCAGCTAAAAGGGAACAGGCAGCAAAGAGTAATTTTAGCTATAGAGGCATTTATGTAGGTTCTGTGTCAGTATCTGTTAAAGCGAGCCAAATGTTCTTTGTAAAAAGGTCTTAAAAAAAAAAAGGTAAAAAAAAAAGATAAAACAACCACAACCTCAATGCCCCCTCCCAACTTTTAAAAGTAACAAGAATCTGTCCTTTTTAATGAGTGGTTTACAGTTCATCTTCTTGCAAAAGAAACTTGAAAACAACACATCAATCACATAAAGGTCTCTCTTCATCTTAGCATATTTCTTATATAATTAAGCTCCAAAACAAGAAGTGTAAAGTTATTGCTGAGAACAACGTATTGCTTCCTCACCACTCTGGAGTTTGTTGCCTACCTGCTTATCAATGGTCTCTTTCAAAACAGGGAAAATAAAGCCTTGTAAGATGGGAGTGTTGAAATGCTGACCTAGACCTGACGTGTAGACTATGAGTGGTCTTCCCTGAGTATTACAGGCTGGAGGAGAGGGGAGCTCCTCACTACGGGCACAAGTGGCACAGGGAGTTAGGCATAAGGTGCGCTGTGAACGCTGGCAGCATTGTGCTCATTTTAATCATAAACTTGATGTCGTCTACCTCAAACTGGCAATGCTGTCAGTGTATCCTCAGAGGGGAAATACAAGCTCAGAAGCACGCATACCAGGTCACCCCTGTCCACAGTCACTTAATGTTTAAATGTCATTGCTGTGACAGGGTGGAGATCCCTCACCACAGAGATGCCCCTGGCTTTCAAACTGCAGGATGGTTTCTTCAAGCTATTCTGGTGCATTCCGGGCTGATTCTTGTCAGGAGCAGGTACACCAGCCCACTTGTCTCTGAGGAAGATGCTGTGTTTCATCTGCAATGGATGGTGAACTCAAAACATACCTTGC
This sequence comes from Chionis minor, assembly GCA_013398295.1. Lineage (NCBI taxonomy): Eukaryota > Metazoa > Chordata > Aves > Charadriiformes > Chionidae > Chionis > Chionis minor. Next base: position 26,585 of record VZSF01009460.1, on the reverse strand, counting down.
TTTCAAAGCCTTCATTGCTTCGTGACTAGCAGCTCGCTTGGATTTTTAGACTGGACTTTTGGCTCTTGCAGAGAGAGAAATAGGAAGCCAAATGGTCATGAATTCTGCTTCCCTCAAAAGTATCTAGGCTCAACATATTTAGGTTATTTGCTATACTACACCTTTATGCCATGTCTTAATTGTGTTGAGGTGAGATGAGGCTGACTTCTTGAAGGTCAAAGTCAAATAGATGTAGTTAACAATAGTAGAGAGGGAGATCTTAGTTTGCTTGCAAATGTTTCACTCTGGGTTATTTTGCAAATCAGGAGTCAAACGGGTGTGCTGCAATCTGCAGTCCAAATAGGTCCCAATATGCCCAGGTAATGAACCCAGCTTTTCTGAGGGGCTTCCATGTTGGTGTACTTAGAGGCCGTGGTTCCAGTGGTAATCCTACTAGGGCCATGCAGAAATGTTGCTAACAAAGTAATCGTCCTCAAGGTCAAACAGGCAAGCACTCCTTGACATCAGCAGGACAGATTAAGGCAGGTTGGGCAGCCAGACGGGACCACAAGCTCACTGGATTGTCCTTCAGTTGTGAGCACTCTCTGACATTGCACAGGTCAAGGTTCCCCAGGATTTTTAAGGCCTAACGCTCTCCCAGGGGAAATGGATTGTGGCTTTCTTGTTAGACAAATGAATCTCTGCCAGTTTATGCAAGCTGATAAGCTGACCTCTTTTCACAATTTGGAGAAATCTATGATGCTAAAACCCTGAGTCTGCCATTAAATAATTTATATTTAAAGCAAGAGGGGTTGAAAAGCTCGTTTTATTTTCTTTCCTGATTGGGCTATTCAGTGATATCTCTGGGATGGAGTGCATCTGTCTTACATCTGTGCTGGTGACCACGAGATGCAGAAAGCATTGATGGAGTATTTTATTTTTAAATCCCAGCACTCCAAGTCTGTTTTTCAAGATAACCTTCTGCCTTGGTTCCTTACATACCAGAATTTTTGCACACTCCGGAGTGGATCTGAATGCAGAATTCAAGATTATCACAGGAGATGACATGGCTTTGTTTTGAGCTAGTCTTCGTGAGAACTGGTATAGCTGTACTGAATTAAGTGAGGATGTAGCCTTTTACAAATAGTAAGGCATGCTAGCAAACATGAGAGAGAGGTTATAAGAAACAGAACTTTTCCAATAAAGGAAAAAGAATACAATTCTCCTACAATAAATATCTTCCACTAAATAAATCGGCTTGTACTTTTCACCTTTAGTAACTAATGGTTTCTTACACAGGTTCTTTCAGCCAGCTTGTAAATCTGAGGCTGCTCCGATGCAAGCTGACAGCTGTAATTTCTTTTCATGGAGAGGCTGTTTTATGTGTCACAAGTGTTCAGTACATGTTTGATAGAAGTTTATAATACTGTTGTGAAAGCCAGCCCCCCCTGACCAGAAGGCAGAACTGTTCTCTCTGACTGGGAAGCTGCCAACCCTGTCACGTTGTATATTTGTATTTTCCAGTTAGTGTACAGAATGAGATGGCTTTCAGCATGAGGTAGGTTCTTTCCAGAGTGCTCAAAAACACCCAGTCTTTTCTTCATAGGAAATCATTCACTCTTCAAAATATTGCTGTCTCACTCATAAAGGTTAAGCTATCAGTAGCTCCAGCAGCAACAAAGGAGCTTGCAATAATCTTACTTACAAATAGCCAGACCAGGCTAAGGGTACAAGCAGGGTTTGGCCTGCCTTGGCAGTGAGAAGGGCATGTGTTCCATCTGATCTTTGCATTGCTGTACCTTCAACATCCCAAAGAAAGTTACGCTGGGATCAAATACTCACTCAGCTGTTGCTCTAAAATGGCTTGTTCAAGTGCAGATGTCTGCAGGAGGTCATATTATCTTTACTTCTTCTAAATCCTGTTGGATCTGGCTATGCATTATGAGAGAGTCTTCCAAAGGTGCTCTAAGCACCTGTGTCTTCAGGTCCTCATAGGAATAAGGTGTCCCAATCTGCTGAGAGTTTTTGTGCTTTCCATTTCAATATGCCCATGGGAGTTAGCAATGAACTCACACATACACAGGCTTTTTTTCATGTGAATTTGCAAACAGAGCATCCAAAAGCAGCCCAAAACCTGTCCATACGTTATCTTCCAGAAGAGAAGGCCAATTGTTTGAGCAATGATTGAAAAGATACTTAATTAAGAGTAAGGGAGACTCTAGTTGGTATATTTGAGAAGGCAATTGCCCAAATATTTAATGCGCAGTAGTAAATTGCAGTCAAACTTAGTATAAGAACACTTACCCTGGTGTTGTAACAAAATACGTCATAGCTGGAAGTGACGTTGGGCTTCAGGATCCAAACAATTTTCTTGGAATGGCATTGTACATGCACATTCAGACATTTCTGCACATGCGCGCACACACACACTCTCAGCCCAGAAAAGTGTATTTGCCTCTTAGCACAGTCTTTGGTGTTGCCCAACAAAACACTGTTTCTAAATCCTAGCTTTGATGCTGTATCTAATAAATTTCCTTTTCAGAAGTCCTTCCGCCCCAGATTCCTTAGCGTAGCAGAACTACTGCATGAGGAAGGTTTTAAGGTAAGTGGTTTCACTTATTTAAAGCTAGAGAGTTTTCAAAATCTGAAACATACTCAGCCTCCTACAGGAATGGAGAATGTTGGAGTTTATTTGGAGATAGAGGAAAAAAAAGGACATTTTCGAAGTACAACAGATTTTTAGCTAAGTGATCCTTAAAGTCAGCAGGTATCACCCAAGTAAAAGTTTTCATGATTGTTCTATTGAACGTAAGGGACTGTCACGAAGGCAAGAACTACCTTGGCTCTGCTATCAGTCTGCAGCCAGCATGTCACATTATAAATTCCCACAAGTTCTCCAAGAAACAAAAACGCCAACAGGATGCCATGAATGACAGAAGGGGAAGAAGGAGAAGGAAGCCTTTTGTGTGGAGAACGTCTTTACCATACTTTATTCACAAGCTGCAGACACATGAAATTGGTGGTGTTTATATCCCTCTTGTAACTATTCTGCATCATTTTGCATCCATATCCCTACTGAAAGGTAACTAACAACACAGCCACAGAAGATCGGTGAAAGCTTTTTAGTATTAAGTATTTAAGTACTATTTTCCTCAGTGGCATTAGTGTAAGTACTGGATTTACAGTTCTGCCTTTCAAAACTTAGTGCTAGGCAAAAACCCAAAAAATAAATAAAAAACGTGTAAGTTATTGAACTAGCCCTATTGAAAGTCAGAGGGATTTACATTTTCCTAAGCCACTTAACTGCTTCTGGATGTGTTACTACCATTCATTTACTATCATCCGTAGCAAATCACAGATAAAAGAAAGCTGGGAAAGTCATGCTGTTCTCTGTGTGTGTGTGTCTATATGGAGAGACACCCTTGTGATGAAAAATGCCCTCCAAAATCAGCTCTGACAACCAGACTGTGTGTTGAGTCAGACCCACATGAGTTAAATTAAAAGTTTGGGTATTATGAAGCATGCAGTAAGTAACTTTTTTTGGTTCCTTAACAGCTTTATGCCACTGAAGCAACCTCGGACTGGCTCAATGCTAATGGTATCCCAGCAAATCCTGTGGCATGGCCCTCACAGGAAAGCCAGAGTCCGAGCCTCCCTCTGGTCAGGAGGTAAGAGCAATACTCACCCTGTCAAATTTGTGTTAACATCCAGGACACCAAGGGCAAATTGCTGGGCCTGTTGAGTTCAATGATAGTCACTTAATGGGACTTTGGATTCAGTCCAAAAGTTTTGTTTTATCTCAGTCCGTCTGGAATTGCCACAGCAGGGAGGTTTCAGCTTAATTAATGAACGTCTCATTGAACAGACCTGTTTAATATGGTTTGAATGTATTGCTCCATGTTACATTTTCACGCAAGAATAGGTGGGATCTGAATATTTAGCCTTTAATGACAGTCAGTCATGCTTTTAACAGAGATGTACTGAGCTGTATGAAGGCTGAATGTTGCTTTGCATCGCTGAATAGAACAGAAATGATGCCCAAATTGTAGCTTAACCCCTCAACTGTCCTTTCTTGGGATGTAAGGCTAAACTCAAATGAAAATTTTCAGTGTTGTTTACCTGCATGCCTCTGCTATTTATCATAGATTTTCATTAAGCAAGACACACTGTGATACTGTCTTGTGCATTGTCTCTTCAGGCTGGTAAAGGATGGGAAAATAGATCTGGTGATTAACCTGCCTAACAGCAACACCAAGTTTGTCCACGATAATTATGTGATTCGTAGGATGGCTATTGACAGCGGGATTGCTCTGCTCACTAATTTCCAGGTACTTCCCATGTTGTTCTTTCTCCTTTTAGTCATGAGAGCCTTCACAGTTTTCAAGCACTTGTGACCTTAGATTTGAGTCTTTTTGGACCTTCCTTATTTCTGACAAACAATGTGCCTGAAAATCGCAGCAACACAATAGTTTGAATGTATTTTCTTTTTGCTACTATACAAAATAACATTGCTCAAAGTAAAACAAAAAAAGAAAAAAATCTTGAGTCCTGTCCTGCAGCTGTTGCTGTATTTTCACTTCAGAGAAAACTTCTCACGTAGGATTGCCTGTAACATGTTTAAATTATGCACAGGAACACTTTTTTTAGTGGTATGTTTTTCCAGTATGGTCCTTAACCTTGCAGCAGGAAGTAGCTGGGCTTTCTTGAATGATCCTTGGGGCAATCCAGTTCCAAAGTGCCATCCAAGTGGGATTGCTGCCTGCCCTGTTGTAGTCCCCAACTGCCAGCCATGTGTTTGCAGCCTGTGACAAACCCCTTTCAGATACTTAGAGGGGAAGAGATATTTGGTAATGCCAAGTGGGACTCCTGCTGCCAGCAGTACCTTGACTTCCTGTGCAAGTGGCTTCAACTGTCACAAAAGAGCCTCATCTGCCTCTCATTAAGCACAGCAGCGAAATTCCCGTTGATTTTGGTGGGCGCTGACATGGAACCCAGTGAACTGAACTGGGGTCCAGCTGTGCAAAATCTTCTGCAGTGATTGGAGTGAGTGGAGAGCAGAGAGAATGCCAATCTGTAAGTTCACAGACAGGATAATGCCAAACATGATTAGCAGGAATGGGAAACTGAAGACCCGTCCTTTCCCTACTAGCGAAACACACACTGACAACCAGAACAGGGGTCCCCATCCAAAATTTATTACCACACCTGCTTGATGCATTTTGTTGAACCCTTTTGATTGCAGAGTTTTAATCTCTGAGTTTGAAGGGGGAGGCAAACAACCCTGTGTTCTCTTAAAGGCTTGGGCTGTAGGGGTAAATAACAGCTCTTATGGGACAGAGCTGTCTTGCCAAAGAAGCCCAGCACCTCTACGTCTCTCCAGCTGGACAGGCAGGCTCCAGATGGCTGGAGCCAACACCCTCACAGAGTCACCTGGAAATTTGTATTCATTTGGACGGACTCAAGGACTGAACCTGCAAAGGGCAGTTTCAGGGTGACAGCGTAGAAGTGTGGAGCCAGCTCGTTTACTCAGCCTTCTGCAGAAGGTTTTGGAATGCTCAGTTCTCCTCTGCTTTATATTGACAGGTGACAAAGCTTTTTGCCGAAGCTGTCAAATACTCTGGGAAATTGGACTCCAGGAGTCTCTTCCACTACAGACAGTTTGACAATGGAAACACTGCATAGAAGAACTATCTCCAACCTGCAATCTTACTGCTTCTGGCATCACAAACGCGAGGGCATCTCAGATCATCCACCTAACCATCTTTCTATGTACTTTATAGCATCTGCACTGATTGTTTTTCCAACTCACACAAACTAATTACTAGACAATACTTTTTATGGCTCATTGGAAAGCTGTCCTTTCTGCAGCCTCTCCACCATCTTCTCCCTATTTCCACATAAGCTCAGATATTAGTTACTTACTAGATGGGTAGATCCAGACACCACCATAGCAGAGGAAATGAAAGGAGATACAAGTGATCCTACTTGGGGCTTGTTCCTTCTTTCCATAATCAAGCCTGCTCCTCCTTAGAAACACCTTCCTTGGGTCCATACTCCCAGCTATTTTCACGCTGGACTGCTAGAGCCTGCCCCAAAGTCCCATAGAAAGACATGTAGTTTTCTCTTTCCGTTGTTGATTATTGAGGATTTTACGACTATGTAACAATTAAACATCCTTCTGCTTGATCCACCTGATGATACCATGGATGCCTGCCATGGTGATGAGTGCGATAGGAGCTCTTCAATGACAGATGAACATGAATTCCCCACGATTCCCTGCAACAGCTGATAGGCATGATGTGGCTACTTTTTGTTTGGTTTTTAACCTTGGCTGAGAATCATCATCTTCAGCCTGTAGATTTGATGGGAGAGGAAGTCTGTGTGTGTTTGTCCTGGAATTTGCTTCCCAGTTCTGCTCAGACCTTTAGGCTATTACTATTTTTAAAATTCTGGTTCAACATTCCGAATTCAGGCGGCTGTCCCTGTATCATAAAGGCGGTCTCTCAGCTTTGTGTCTGGCTTCAAAAGTGGAGAATTCCCCAAAGACTTCTGTGTGTTGCTGTCCAACATTTGATGCCGTGATTGCGGGCATTAAAATGGAATCCTTTCAAAACGAGGTGAAAGTGTTGCACTGCTTTACTCCTCCCAGTGAAGTGACCTCTTCGCTTTCGCTACAGCCTCCTCTGCTGCTTTTCCAACTCTTGCAATGCCCGCAAATGCTGTTCACAGAGCAGACACCCGCTGCATCACATGGTGCGTTATCACTTGCTGTCTGCATGGCAAGAGACTTCACCAGCTCTATGGCCAATGGCACTGAAGTATATACAGTGCCTGCCTCTGAAGGTTTACCAGCTAAGGGACGTACCTGTCTGTCTTTTTCCCCCCATGTTGTACACAGCACACCCTGGATTTGGAAAGGTTCAAAGTTGTACAACTTCTCTGATACTTGCTAGAGTAAGCTAAACTGGAGGATTTTCCTCCAGCCACGCTCTGTCTGCCTGAGATGCCAGACCCAGGGCACCGCTAGCTTGTAGTTACCTACCTCTTATGGATCCCCCAATACCTGCAGGCCCTGCCGAGAAATACCTCTACCAGCTAGTGCTAGATATATGGTGGTGGAGCTGGGTACCATCAGCAGTGCTTTTTCTGAAGCTGTCAACACCGAAAGTAGTGCACTTTGGGCTGTGTTGAGATGAGCAAACCTAGTCTGCTTGTTGCATTTGCTCTCAAGTTCCTGTGGGTCCCAAGAAGCTTTGAGTGCAGAGAGAGAATAAGGGCAGATAGATAGTCTGGTTTTTTTTTTTTAAATAAATGCTAAAACATTTCAGGAAGGATATAAAATCTGAGGAGAGCTGTTGCTGAAAAGTGTAAAGGCGTGAGTGGAGGCTGTGATGCCTTTGACTACCATGAGACTCTCTGAACAATTGGTGCTAAGTGGCAAGACCAAATTTTGAACCAGGTATTGGCCTTTTGTTTCTAATCTGGTTGACATTCCAAGTACTTTTTTCATGGGCATTTCTTCAGTAATAACTTTTGTGATGAACACAACCCTGCCTCCTGTGCACAGGAAGAGATTTGCACTTTTAGAGTAGAGATATTATGAAAAAAAAAAAAAAAAAAAAAAAAAAGAAAAAAAACCACCCAACCAAAACTCCCAAAGATCCTGAAGCCATCAAGTTTTCACCCATTCATTTGTGAAATGGATGACTAGTGGTGGCTAACAAAGCAGCACTCTAAATGCATCCTGCACATTTATTTTTTCAGTGGCAAAAATCCCATTACCAACTGGTGTCATCCCACTTCATCCCACCCTGCTTTTACCTCTAGTAGTGAACAAAGCAATATCTTAAAATATCTGTATTCTCTTGTTCTTTCTCTTCTATTTTTTCACTTCTCTTCTGAGCTGCAAATGAAATAAATGCCCTGGAATTTGACAGCTGGTCATTCTCAAATTCTGCATGGCCTGGATTCTGCCCTTCCTTTAAGTGTTTTTTTTGGTTAATGCATTGATGAACACTACTCTGTTAGGAAACCATCATTCTTATGTTTGACAGTGAATGCATCATTTAATGTGGAGCTACTGTATGCCTCAGAGGTGAGGAGGTGGTGGAAAAGAGCAACAGGACAAAGCAAATGCTCTTTCTCTTCAGCTGAATGTACACAAGAAAAGGAGAAGCCACGATCCCCCAGGAGGGACATGTGAAATATAGCCAGATGATAAAGCAGCGGGCTAAGAAACATCGAAGAGATGGGAACTTTAAAGAAGGGGCTACCGGGTTTGGAAAATGGGAAAACCTTTACTGCTTTTAATTTGACTTGAAACAGTGGTCCTGACAATTAGCTAACAGTATGACTGTACGTGTATCTATGTATACATGTATCTATACATTCCTGTTGTTACTTATTGCAGCAGCTGCAGGTACTTAAACCAACAGCTTCTTTGGTGTCCACAGACTCTCATATAATTAGAGTGGAATTTAGTAGAAAAATACACCAGGGCTGAATATATGCTGAGTATTCTGTAATTATGAAGTAGTGTTAATGTTTTGCTGCTGGTGCTAAACACTGGTCCCTTCCCCACTCCTCTGAAGCAGATGACAGTAATGTCCTTCCACACTTAGTCAGACCTATCTATATATACACTGTTCCCTGAGCTGTCTTTTCCTCCATCTCCTTTTGGTGTCTCGTCCCCTTCCCCTGTTGAAGAACAAAAAAATTCTTTTTGCTCTGACTTACGCAAGATGAATCTCTAACTCCTGTCACGGTCAGAAGAAGCCAAGAAATCATCCTCCAGCTTAGCTTGTGCAAACACTGAGTGCTGGCTGAATTTGTTTCTTGATATGCTTTTCTCCTTTGTGTAATGAAGGTACAGACACTATAGGAAAAGATCTTTAAGTATCTGCAGCTGTTGGGATCAATGCAGGTCTAAAAAACCCCAAAACTACAAATAGTATCCTTTAGATCAAGCACAAGAAAAGGGGGCAAGATGACGGGACCCAATTTTTGGTAACAGAGATCTTTTTTTTTTCCTCAGTCAATCTGTTTCTAAGTAGTCAATCTACTGAGCCACTCTCTGGAGCCATAGCTCTCCAAGTATGCCAAGCACTGGAAAGCTCTAGAGGCTTGGTTTTCCAGGAGGCACTTCTGAATGCTGAGGTCAGGGTCTTTATCCAGTTATCACCTTCCTGGATTTACTCTTCTGCAGTTAGCACCATTTAAATTACTTGGAGATTGCTCGGGCAGCCCCTGCAGAGGTTAGTAGCAAAGCAGTGACAGGCATGTTGAAAGCAAGAAGAAAAGAACGTAAGGGAGTGAAGACAACTTATTGCTGCCACTTTCTGCTTTCCTGGTCTTAAAACACATTGAGATGGAAGCGAATGCTTTACATAAGTGAAAAAATGGTGAAAAGCTTTAAGAAACCTCCTTGCTCTGGGACCATTTGAAACAGTCAAAATCAGGTTTCTGAAAGTCCTAGGAAACAGCCAGGTAGGAAAGATTCCATGATCTGAAGGAGCTCTTTGCGGCGAGCAGAGAAATAAGTCCTGCTTAGCTTGCAGGTCACCTGGTTTTCCTGGGCCAGATGTTGCCACCAGCCTGTAAGGCATCATTTTGTCCTGCCCCCACACACCAAATATACTTTATACTCTCAAGCTCTAAAAGCCTATTTGTGCTTTGGTTCTCTGTGCTTGCATCAGAGGTATCCAGCAGTTTGACTGGGAGCTTAGCACCTCTATGTCTTTATACTAAAGTGATCCATAAAAGTAGAGAAGGGGTTGGAAGTTAGCACTGCAGGAAAACCCACAGCTGCAGTGTGTGTGCAATACCAGTGGCTGGATGCACACCTGCTCCTGTATCCCGGTCAGGTGTGAACAACCACTAGCAGGAGGGTAGGCTCATGCAACAACAAGATGCGGAGAAAGCACCTGTGGCTCCTTCTGTTTATGTTGTTTATGACACCAAATCATAGTCAGAGTGGCCCTGGACATTGGGAAGCTTTCAGCAGACATAATTAGTACTGTTGTCATCTCTGCAAGGACAGAAGGTGCTGCCATGCCGTATGAAGCATATGAATGCTACTGCTATTGTCATCTGCAGGACATTGAAATCTGCTGTACTACAACAGTCAGCTGCCAAATACTAACTAAAGCCTCTGGTTTTCTTCCTTCTGCATCTCCATGTCTAACACTGCATAATGTAATTTATAAGGAATAATCTAGTTACGCTGTGACATTTGTTTCACCCTTATACTGAAGAGAATTTAAATATGAACCTTTTAATGTATCCTACTTAAATGGAGAACATGATATTTTGTCGTTAACTAGGTAGGCTAAACTCTCACTTGTCCTCGTAATTAAAATGTATTGAATTCTGCAGAGTGATAATACCAGTTGAAATAAACTCTGTTAATTCAGGGAAGTTTTTCAAGATGAAACTGACAGACAAAAGCTTTTTTTTTTTTTTTTGCAAATCATGTTCAAGCTTTATGATAATATACTTTGGGGAAAAGATGAATAATTGTTAGGGACTAATGCTGGTGCTTTGGGATTACCATAATCTTGGATGAATACTCTGGATCGTCTAAGACAGTATCAAAGAGTAGCAAGTGCAGCTGTTTGGAGGGAGCTGCAAAGGAGTGTCCAGAGTTTGTAGTTCTGGCGCAATTCATTCTCCCAGGGAAAGTTTCTTGTTACTAAAGTCAAATTTTTACTCCTATTGTGTGAAGTTTCTTAAACTCTATGGATATGGATTTTTGTCAGTCTCCACAGAGTTGTTTACACTAGTGCAAAGCCAGCATAATGCTGCTGTGCTGATTTTACACTGCTTTTAACCTCTGGTGTAAATGATTGCCCAAGATATTCATCATAGAGAATCAGGCACCTTTTCAGGAAAAACATTTGCTCTTCTAGCTCTAGACAATCTTGTTCTTTTTTCTGACTTCCTGAGCATTACTAAATACTGCCAAGCTCTTGTCCTTCAAGATCTCTTGTCATAATGAGACCTCATTATAGCTTAAAATGGCCTTCTGCTATTCACTGTCTTTAAGAGGCGCCCAAATCCATCCCCTTATGACAGAAGCACTTGGAACAACTCTTAGAAAAGTGGGTTATGTTCTGACTAAGCATCATGGGGCATGGAATGCAGTGTTGGCTGCCATTCCTTATTCATGGGAGACAGAATGGTGGAGGTGAAGCAATCAAAATGTGACCTTTGCTGAGGGTCACACCTGAGCCTTTAGTCAAATTTTGAATGCATTGATGTGGCAAGCTGGAAGCAAATAAATAGTGTGTTCTTACTGCCAGCAGGTCTTAGTTCTTAGTATAGCCTAAAACAAGCAGTGAAATCTTTTGTAGTGCTCTTCCGACAGCTATAAAGGTATCAGTATTTATCTGTTTTGCAGCTTAGTGTTGATCCTGGAAGGAAGGTCTCGGCAATGCTCTATCATTTATATCTCATTCAGAGATGCTATGTGGATACCCAAGCACATCGTGCCTCAGCAGTAGTATCTCGTGGGGAGACTTTCCTATGCAGTTTTCATATGGACAGCAAAACGTGGCTGTTAGAGCTTGGCACAGGTAAGTCCTGTAATGGTGGTGAGGAGGAGGTATATGCCCATGTTATCATGGGCGTCAGTAATGTAGTATAGTAATGCCATTCACCATCTGAACACTCTGCAAACCAGACAGAGAAAATAGAGACTCCTAAGGGCACTTAGGCACAGGCCCTGAAGGGCACAGGCAGAGAGTACAGGGGAAGAAAGATTGACATTTAAGTCATTGGGCAAATTCAAGATATGTTAGCTTACATTCATTAGCAAATGCTTTTAAGTCATTTCTGGTAGATATGATAGCCTCAGAGGCTGTCATACTTTGAAAGAGCTGGAAGCTATTTCTAGTGCAAGAGAGGTCATGCCCTGTAGCTAACTGGGAGAGAAACGGATGAGTGGAACACCAACATGAGAAATACCAGAACTTAACTGATGGTCATTCTCCATCCTCATGCTCTCATGCAGTTTGGATTGGGTGAGATATGCCGCTAAACTGGAGGAGAAGTAGTTCATTTTCTGTTTGAAATTGCAGCAGCATCTGGTGCGGGGAAAGAGTGAATATGGGCCACAGCCACATCAACATAGAGCAGGAGTCACCTGGTACTGCTCTGGTCTAGGTTACCACCACTGTTACTCCCCAACCAGAGCTCTCATACAGCACCTAAATGAGTGCATGACAAAACAACCACTTGCAATTTCTGTTCTTACTAACGTGAATGAACCTGAAATGAAGCTGGAGACATCCAGCTGATCTGAGATGAAAGTACCTCTGAGCAGATAATAAAGATCTGAGACCTCAGCAGAGCAAAGAATGCCAATTATATAAAAGCATATCCAAGAGTTTCCTCAAAGATTGCATTTCTGTCCTGTGGGATCTAAACTTAGCACAATAGCACTGTTTCGTATATTAGTGTAAGCCTAGGCATCCTTAACTAAAAGCTGATTTTTATTTTTTTTTTAAATTAGCTGCAGGAAAAACAGCCTCAACAAATTCTGTTCACTATCTGCCATCAAGAAAAGCCTATTAACAATAATTGCTGGGTTTTTAGTTTTCAAAGAACCCATAATTAAATTTTATTGTCTCATAAGTGATTAGAATTAATTGCTTCCACACTAGCTCTGTGCTCATTATCTGCTTTAAATTGGGAGTGGCTTTTCTGCAGAATTCCTTCATTTACCACAATCCCTTTCTGTTACGTTCCTTACCAGAGAAAATCCATAGTGAAGGCTGTTGACTCTAAGGAATTATTAAAAAGTGACAGGTCTTGATTTAATATATCTTCTTCAACAGATTAGGATTAACTAAGGAGAATGGATTCTCCCAGTGTTTAAACAGAAATGTTATGTTTGTCAGAAGAGGATGGAGAAAGCCACTTCCACATTGGTTAGATTTTCAAACTTGTATGTTAAGACTGAGTGCTGCGTATGAATTCTTTTTAAATGGTTTTCTGCTGCTAATCTGAGAATTAATCCTGTGTAGAGGGGAGATGTATTACAGATTTACTCAAGTGTTACCATAAATAATGGTAGTTGTCTTTAGTTGCTGTTACAGTGATTTAAGACCCTTTTCTCACCAATTTGCTAGGCTGACCTTCCAATCGTTAGAGCTGTGACTTTTATTAAGCTTGATTAGGACACTGGGAGGGACTTGCAAGTCCTACAATCCTCCTAAAAGAGTATGCTTTGTTGGAGACCAGCATCTCATTCTCTGTCCATACACATCCCTTGCCAATTGGGGTTTGCCCAAGCAAAACCCACTGGCCATTGGATTTGCAGGATCATATCCACTTTAGTCTTCTCCAAGGGCTTTTCTAGCCAGTAGGAAAGGATCAAGGTGTAACCCCTTGTCTTCACCTGTTACATGACCTTCCTGTCACCGCTCAGGGTTTGAGTTTGTTTTCCCTTTCCACATAGTAACTATTTACATCAGAAGGTGTTTGGAAAAGGAATTTGCTTTTATCCTACATTCTTTCTCTCAGGTACTATCTGGCCGGGCCAAGGTCTCAAGCCTCATGTCCAAGTGTCTCTAAGCCATCGTAACAGCCTTCAAAAGCTGTGGACTAAAGGCTGCACTCAGCAGTAGTGCTCCTGGAGCTCAGCTCCTCATGATTTTTTTTCTGGGTCACTCTCTGAAACACAAATCCTGTAGCCTTTCCCTGCCATGCACAGTGCAGGTGTTTGGCCTTCCATCTCTGATATTAACCCATAGCAATGGGCAGCTGTATAAAATTCATTTATGCAGAGAACCTAATCCAAATCCGCCCCCAATTCCACTCACATGTGGTTTGCCACCGGTAAGGGGATGACTTAAAGGATGCCTGAATCCTTAGGGAGCACTGTGTAAGGCATCTGGTTAATGGGGTTGCATAAGAACTGTATAAAATAGAATATTACAGTGCTTAATACAGTATGACTTCACTCTTAGGCTGTATTTTTAGAGGGTTAGAGTGCTTCGGAGGATGCATTTATAATGAGGAGATGTTTTCTCTCAATGCAGGATGCTGCTTTTATGGAAAAATCCTACACAATCTTCATACACTTGTCATTCAAATTATATAGAGTATTAGGCCCTTTGTTAAAAACCTCGAGAGTTTAGCAGACAAAGTCTTGCTCCCTCTGAATTGTGATAACTTCTGGAATTGAATGGATTTAATTTAATTATCTGTCCCATGGAAAGTTATCACTGCCTATTCAGCTTTAGGACATAGCAGAAGGTAGGAGTGATTTGCTCTGTAGAAAAGGGAGAATTAGAGTGTAAGTAGCGTAGTCACAGAGAATTTATGTGGACAGTTTCCAGTCCAACTGAATTACTTTATATATGTGGAAATATTAATAAAATGAGTTTCATTAAAATGTGTTAAAGGCAGCAAAGAATGCCATCAGTTGCTCAGTTCAGCAACTAATCTGTCTACAGGCACTTGGATAAGGAAGAGCCTCAGGAAGACCCGGAGGTTATGCTCTACAGAGGACCTTGAAAAGTTGTTCTACGGTAGAATGTGTATTTGCAGCATTTTATAATTAGCAGCACCAGGTAGCACTTTGATCCCAGCTGGAGGGCATTACAACTTTGAGCTCCTCCTCTAGGATGCTGTGATTTATGTTACCCTCCTCTAAAGCGAAACACCTGCGGCAAACTGGACAACCAGCTTCTCTGGTCTGTCTGATCAGAGCTGCTGCTCAGTGGTTTTCTCACATGCCCCCTAAGCACATGGGTTGCCTTGTAACATGAGGAAGGATTTATATTTTTTTTCCTCACACATGTCAGTTGTACCTCTGATAGCGATTCACCTTCCCTGCAAACCTTTGTGTAGGCAAATGACTGCTGCTGGCATTATCCGAAGGAGTGATCTGGCTGTTCCTGGTGATGTATACCCAGTAGTAGGTGCAACCTAGCAGGTTGGGTACTAATGAGGAGTAATCCCTCTGATGACTTTGTTGCCCTAAGTAGGTCAATAGTCTAAATTCATACCTGAGGTCAAAGAGGTTTTTGTTACTCTGGATAAGGATTCCAGACTGAAGCTGCTGAGGTTTTTTGCTGGCTGGTTCCCAGGTTCCCTAGACACATCTTCCAGGGAAGTGGTGGAATTGCCATCCCTGGAGATATTTAAAAGATGGGTAGATGTGGTGCTTAGGGATATGGTTTAGTGGTGGTTTTGGCAGTGTTAGGTTTATGGTTGGAGCTGATGATCTTAAAGGTCTCTTCCAACCTAGGTGATTCTGTCTTTTTTCTACATCTGTGGTGCCTCCACCAGGCTGCAGTACTGGCATGCCACATCGGAGCGTGATGGGGAAAAGTATTCACACAAAGGAGTCTTATTCCTTTCCATGGGTTTATTCCAGTGTTTCTGGTTTGTTTGTTGTGGTTTTTTTTAAAAAAACCACAACACCAAAAAACTACAACAACAACAAAAAACACGAGGGAAAATATTTAATCATCTTTTCAGGATCATTTTTATGTTAAAAAATATAAAGAAAGAATCTTCTAAAACCAGTCTCTCTTCACAGTAAAACAGGTAGCAAGTAGTGCCCCTTCAGTAAGTGTTACCATTCATTTTTCAATAAATTACCAATTTATACTTCTGAATGTGGTAATAAAAAGAGATAAAAGGACAGAAGAAGGAGGAAAACTTGGGAGGTTTATGTTTACTGCCAAGCGTTTGGTTTTATGTTTATCTCATGGAAAGTAACTCCATATATCATGATAATTGACTTCATTGAGTACCTTTGGACAAAAAGGCTTTGCTATGAAACAGCATTTTGTTCTGGAGAAGACTATGCATGTTTTTTCCACAAAGTAAAAGCATTCTCTTTGGAATCAATGGTTTAAGCTTTTTACAATGTTCCTATTTTGTGGTTCATTTGCTCACTTGGTGGCTGAGAACAAGCAAGGTCATGGCATAAACAAAAGCAAAATGTTTATAGTTCCCTTAAACCCCAAACAAATAATCACTTATCTACCCTCACTCCAGACTAATTGATTCCTGAGAAATTTATGGAGTGAAGGCTTCCCCCCACCCCACTTGCTTCCAGCTATTTGCTTGTTACCATTTTAACTGCAATGGTGCACCAACAGCTCTTCCACACTCCTTATCAGGGATTTTGATCCACCGGACTTCTCAGGGGCCACCAGATTTTTCATTAGCATCCTGGGACAGGAAACAAGGACTGTCAAGCAGCTGAGATTCTGAATTTTTCCATCATTTAACACAATAAAAGCCAGTTTTGTTGCTGATCTATTTTAGAAACAACATTTGTAGCAGTTCCTCTCTGACTCAGTCAGAAGAACAGAGGATAGGATTGTGGCAGGCAATAAAACCCCCTGCTGCTCCTATAAGGACTTTAATTACTCACCTCGTCACAGGTGAGACCAAGGGAGGCTGGCAGCAATGCCAGCTCCAGCACAGCTGCGAAGGATTTATCTTTCTCAATGTTGAGTGGAAAAGGATGTAAAAATACTGTCCAAGGTTGGCTAATAAACTGTATTTTATTAGCCATACTTATTATGAGTGTTTACAAGCTACTGTGCTGATAGGCATTTTGATGAGATAGTATTCCTTAATTGCAATCATTCTGGGATTACAAAACAAAGGATAGAAAGCCAGAAAGCTGGAAAACATAGCATATGCATATGTCAGGTCAAGATTTATAGCCAGATAGTGAGTAGCTAGCTTGGCAGCAGGTACTCTAAATTGTTACAGTGCTGGCCTCGTCAAGTCATTTGTGGCTTGTTCAAAGCAGATTGATAGTGCTGATTTGCAGATGTTTGTGATTGCGAGGAAAATGCATGTGCTTTATCCATGGATCTCCTTGGAGCATCTTAAGCTCTCTGATAGCAGACCAGTGAGCTGACAGCGTCCCCTTCTTCTACCTGTGGTTTCCCTTGGTGTCTGGGGTAGGTGTAGGGAAAGGATGAAAAGGCCTGGACAGCCTCCCCATACCACCTCGTGCAACAAGTCCCTTGTGAAGTCGAAACTTAAACTTGGTGGGTTTGAGTCCCATTCTAACACCACCAAGCTTAGGCACAGTTTTCCTTGTGTGGAGTTGCGGTACAATTTCCCTTTCCTAATGCCTGCTAGCCAACTGGCATCTTGCAGGTTGGAGCCATTTTCTAGAGTGCTTCCAGCCAGTAACAGCCACGCGCTTCCTAGAAATGCTGCTTGGTTAGAGGCTGCAGTGTGCTCGCGTGTTGGCAGCGTTACATCTCAGACTACGATACACCAACAGTAACAGTCCTATAATCAAAGCAATGACTAGCTAGTGGGAAATTAAGTTTAATCTGAGAAGAGGCTCTGTGAAAACACCTTTGTGCTTAGTGTCTCGGGCTCTCTGTTTATTGTCTTTCAGTCACACAACCAAAAATGTGCTCTGCTTACAAGCAAAAAGGTTTTTCTGATTTTTTTTTTTTTTTTTCATTGTGCTTCCTTCTTGCCCTGCCCCTTTGCTGGCAATCCTGCAAATCCAACCTGAGTTGCCAGGGTCATGCTGGTTTCTTTACTTTTTATGCTTAATCTCCAGTAGTAGATGTCCTGCAGACAAACCACATCCCCAGCGGTTAATCTTCAAGCCTGTTGTGGGCTGCTGATTTGTCCCGGCGCATCCGCGTGGTGCTTAGGTACAAGCCGTGAGCAACGCATGCAAAGAAGCAGCTCCGTGCTGCCCTCTTAGCCATGGTGATCCCGCAGTTCTGACAGCTAAAGAGGAAAAAGGGCTGTGGAAAGCAGATAGCATTCAGAGCAGTAGTCACCTAGGACTAAATTTTTCAGGAAATTAAGTATGTAGAGATGTAGATCAGGAGAAGTTTCATAGCTGCATGCTTTTGTAAATCATACTTTGTATGCATAGCCATTTTAGGAGTCTTAATCCCATTGAAACCTTGCCTTTTATCTCACTCCCTCCCCGGCAAAGAGGAAAAAGCAGGTATGCCCTGTTCTGTTAGAGTGCTGTAAGAATACATCTGTGAATATCCATGATGGCGGTGGAGTTTCTGACTTGAGGCCTGGTGAATCCTTTTGGGAGACTTTCCATTAATTTCTTTGGGGTTAGGAAGGTCCCAGAGGATTATATCCTAAGATATGAAAGGATCAAATAGATTTGTAGCTTCTCCTCTTCTCTCCCTGAGCTGACTCCCTTTTCATTTTTTGCATCTGGGAAAAGAAGCAAGAATATGTATATCCTGATATTTTAGGATGTAAGCAATGTCTACCAGCTGTCATGGGAATGTGATGCATTCATGAGTGGCAGAGTAGGTGTTCTATGTATTTTGCTATGAAACATGTAGCACCAATAAGGTATTAATCCAGTTAAAGATGTGGTTCATGCTACCAGACACCTCTTTGCTAAGACAGGATAAACAACATCCAATTTCTGGTTGAGCTGGTGGGGAAGTTTGCATAGGGTGTAATTATGCTAAGCAGACTTCTACCAGAACACTTCTGCAGCATTCAAATGGCTGATCAATATGTTCTATGTTGTGAGGGCTTTTTTCTGTCTAGTTTTGGCAACATCTTAGAAATTGCATGTGACTACTCTTTTATTTTGAAAAGAAATTGCAGTTCTCATTAAACTTCAAAAATGGTTTTGGTTTTACAAATGCAGCAGAAAAGCCCTCAGATCTCTTAGTATGTGTGCTGCAAGAGTGTTCATAAAAAGAGGGACTATTTTGAAAGCTGATAAATTAAGCACAATTTCAAGCAGCTTTATAAAAATTATTTCTTTTATGCCTAGTGGTTTAGCATCAGGTCTTCAAACAATACAAACAGGTGGTACAGCTGGACCATCTCACTGTCACCTTACTGAAACCAGCCTCCAGCCAGCTGCAGAACTGGATATTGCTCACCATTAACTCTAACAGGAAAGTAGATGCGTTATTGAATCATTGATGGCCCATCTCTTCCTTAAAGGTCATATATGTAACTATTCCATCAGTGCAACCTTATGTAATTGTAAGGCAGACGCAAGATTTTTTTTTGAGAGAACAATGCATAAAAGAAATAAGTCCAGCAAAACTGTCTGCATGTCTCACAAATCAGATGAGTACTCATTTCCTAACGATCAATCTTTGTGCTTCTTTCTTCAGTTCAGAGAGTGCAGTGTTCATTTGTCTAGCTGAACAGAGAAGGAAAATAACAAGCAGCGAAATTAGGGTTAGGTCTCTCAGTCTGTAAGTACTCTAAAGCTTGTAGTTAGGAACAAGTTGGTCTTGCTTGTTTGATGAGCACGGTAAGTCTAGTGGCCATATGTGTTAACATCTGCACTAGAAGATCTAGGACTAATCACACCAAATGAATGAGACTCACATAAATACAACTCTATCTCTCTCCATATGCTTTGTGTAAAATTGCAGGTGGCCATTACGATATGGGAAGGGGACATATGGCTAGTGATCTACAGAGAAGAGGTTTGTCAGACCTTAAATTTAAGACCTAAATTTAAAAGCAGGAAAAGATTGAGGCTGAAGCCCCAGGAGGCATATACACTTGATGCAGAAGTGGAAGTTCCATAGTCACTGAACTGCTGTCAGGTTAACAGCTGTCTCTGCAGAGTATGATGTACTGCCTCTTGTGGTTCTCAGCATTGTTAACAAGGGAGGAGAAGGGAGAGTCTGTAGAGATAAAGGATTGAAAGTGGTGCCTTTTGAATCCTACTCCAATACTAATTCTAATACTAGTCCTGTTCTGCCAGACCCACTTTTCTGTGTGGTTGTATAGAGGGGCTTGACATCACAGGAGCTTTCTTACACCTACCTTCATGAACTCCAGGATAAGAGGTCCACAATGGCATTCATCCTGCTTAATTTTGGCTGTCTAAAAATTACGCATCTTGTGAAGAGAAAGAAACTCTTCCACATCTTGCTTATCTGAAATGTCTACCTTGGGAAGATACACATCTCTCTTTGGAGGGGCCTGTCTCTATTCTGGCAGCACAGAGTTATTCAGGGTAGGGGATGAAGTCTGTGAACATCTTCATGAGACTTCAGGAGTGAGCAGTGAAGTGTGAGCTAAAACACCATGTAACAGAATGCCATAAAGAAAAAATAGACCTAACATCTTATGTAAAATGGTGGGCTTTGAGTTGGCTGTTACGAATAAAGAGAGAAATTAGGGCTGCAATGGAAAGTGTCATGAAAATTTCAGCCCAATGCTTAGCAGAAAACCCAAAATACTGGCGGGACTGGGAGAGCAGTAAGGGACATCTCTCAGTGTTGCTGTACAAATCCATGTCTGCCCCACACCTTGATCCTGTAGGCAGTTCTCGTCTCTGCATCTCATAAAGAATATAGTAGAATGGAAAGAGGCTCAGGAAAAGGCAACAAGGCTGATCAAGAGTTTAGTTTTCATAGGAGTAAGTTAGAAAGCTCCAATTCTCTATGGTGGAGTCTATAAAAACCTCTGTGGGAAAGAGAAAATGAGTGGGAATCAGAAGGTCACCACAAGTTTGTGTGTATTCAGTGGAACTTGGAACATGTTCGTGAAAAAGAAATACACTGCATTATACACAGCAATCGTGCAGTGCTGGCAGATGATGATCTGAAAGCAGTTGGAGGTGCAGCCATTTTATGTTCTTACATTAATTACAAATTATGGCAAAAACTCATAGGGAGCTGATTCTTTGGTTGGGTTTATAGTTCATGAAGGATCTAGTAGCAGAAAACCAAATATGTGCCTGCCTCCACTGAGCTACTTAAGATACCTGCAGAATTCTCCTGTAAGATCTCAAACCTGTCAAGCTAAATTAAGCTCCTCTGCTAGACCAAGCTTTTTATATCCCAGTCTACGCTTACAAATTCACAAAGAGAACGCAAAAAAATATTATGCCTTTTTCTAGAAAGTGTTGTCTTAAGAAAAAATGCTGCTCCTGGATACATGCTGGGATATGTACAATGGAGGCAGGTATCAAAGATAAAACCTCCTGTGTAGATCTTGTAGTCATTCACACAATCTTTTGCAGCAAGATGTGAAAGAGGGATTTGACTGGGGCTGATCCAGGACTTTGTGGCTGCAAGTGCAGAAGAGATTCTGAGGGACTAAGTCTCAGGGCTGTTACAAGTTGTTACAGAGATGTCATGATGTCATGACTGTCATTGGTTTAACGGGACAAACTGTGGTGTAATGGGATATATTCCTCCTTTCAAATGTGTGTGACCTTCTCAACAGCGAATGTGTGAGGACAGGACTTTGCCTCTGTGAAAAGGTTATATACCAAAGGGCAGGGGATGCACTACTGTAAACGCTGTGGATTTGCAGAAAGTATAAATCGTGTCTGAACATAGCCCATGGGCTGCAGCAGCCTTCTCTCTGTCTGTTACTCCAAATTTCAGACAAGATTTGGGACTACTGAGGAATTTTGAAACTGATGGTCTGATTATATTTGAAATCCCTCCCCCAGCACTATCCCTGCTTAAAATTCCTAGCTATCAAACAGCTACTTCCTCACAGATTATTGGCTTTTCATGTTGCTCAAGTGCAGCCTTTTCATCAGATCGCATATGTTCTGATCACTTTCTGGCAATTTTTCTTATTGTAAATAGAGCCCATTCAGCCAGTTTATATAACCACTACCCAGATAATACCCTCCTAATGACCACTTTCCCTGGAGAAACACAATTATATCTCTTTCCCATTTCTGCCAATTGCATTTGAGTTTGCCACAGAGCCAAACATGGCCCCGCTATTGTACTAGTGCAGATGGGTGGGAGCCACAAAAGCCTGAATTGGAAAATTCCCAATCTCTGGGCAAGAGCTTTGGTCTACTTCTTTCTGCTGTAGGGGTTCCTACTAAATGAACTGAATAGAAGAACTTTTCTGTACTTTCAGGCTTTTTAACAAGCTTGGAGGGACATGATTTCAAAGGTTTTTTTTTAAATTAGAAGGTTTGTGTTTAGATAGGATTTCAAACAGGAAATGTACCCAAAATCTTGCCTGATGGAGTGTTGTCTACAAATAATTGAATGGGCCATGGGCTCACTTTTGCCA
This sequence comes from Chionis minor, assembly GCA_013398295.1. Taxonomy (NCBI): domain Eukaryota; kingdom Metazoa; phylum Chordata; class Aves; order Charadriiformes; family Chionidae; genus Chionis; species Chionis minor. The sequence goes on along the minus strand of VZSF01009460.1, from coordinate 4,589 downwards.
CAGGTATGCACTGTTCAGTTTTAAGATGACTGGGATTCATTTAAGCTGCTACATATGCGTGCAGCCTGGGGAAGCAGGGCAGATGAGAGCTGGAGGGCAAGTGACAGGTTATCACACGGAATAGCCAATAGCTTTGCCACCAGCTGGACGGCAGTAGCAAGTTGTCTAGGCAGACATACTGGCAAATGGGTTACCTTGGTTGGTTGCATTGCCCAAATTCTGCTAAATTCTGTGATATTTGAAAGTGCTGGCTTCCCAAAACACACCCCTCACACCAGGGCATCTGGGGTTGAGGAGTGGTCCTGAGTGTGGTGCAGCTAGGGGCTACCTTCTACAAGTATTGATCCCCAAAGCTAATGTGTGTGCTGGGTAAAGCCTACCTCCCTTTCTCAAGGTCTCTGTAATTTGGGTGACTGTGTGCATCTGACCTCTTGTCCTGAGGAAAGGTGCAAGAATGTTCTTGTTACTGCTTTCCTGCAGGCTTCCCTGAGCCCCACGGCATGGGGAGGTTGCAGGGAAAGGGGGACAAGACCACAGATACCAAATGAGCTACACATCTCCAAGCCAGGAGGTCAACATTACCTCTCTCCACCTCCCCATCCTATGCCAGGTGGGGTCAGTGAAGAGTAGGTCTTTGACAAGATGACCTCTTGTGGGTAGATGACAAACTGAACAGTTTGGGAAACCAGAGATAGATTTTTAAAAGGTTTTCACCAAGCTTTTCAGGTGCCTGCATGTTTAGCCATCTGCCAGAAGGTTCAATACAGGGCTATATTTTCACAGTGTTTTTTTAAAAAAATTAACTCCTTTTAATACATTTAAAGTGTAGAGTCTGAAATTGCTAGTTAGGCAGAATTACTAGGCTACAGATTTGGGTGCTTCAAAAGAGAGGTGACATACTCCCAGGACTGCTGCTGCTGCAACCCAAGTGATCGCAGGTCACCCAGAAGACAGTGATAATTAGCCAAATATCAAAGCAGGTGCAGCTATTTAATTCTGTAACTTTTAGACTCAGCTAGAAAGATTGAAGGAGAAGGGCCAGAAAAATCTAAGCTTGGTGCCTTCCCAGAGACAGTGATGGGTATGATAGTACAGGTTTAATGTTATTCTTGCACAGGTAAATGGCATCTGGCTGACATTAGGATAGGCATGGTGGCCTTGTATCGGCTTACAAAAGGTGATATAGATGTATTCTGAGAATAGCTGTAGAAATATTCACATGTACATGTGTGGATGCATGCAATTATGTTCATTCAGAAAGTGAAGTATCTCTCAGAGTGATACTGATGTGTTTAGAATTTTGGGGGGTTTTAAGGAAGCAAGACAAATTGTGTATTTTTTCCCCTTCACAAATAGCTAACTATCACAGCTTAGAAATATCCTAGTAAGGAAACCTGCTGGCAAAATGCAAAGGCATGCTCTTAGATCAAGCAGAACAGAAAGAAAGAGGGGGAAAACCCAAAATGTCTTTCAAATGCCTTCATGTGAATCAGATAGACAGAAAGTTAATTATCCTTCTTTTCTTTTCTGGTGGGAATAACATCATTTGTTGCCCTTTGTGGGGAAGACTCCAGACCCCTTGCAGAGAATGCATGTTGTCTGTGCTAGGAGAGCACAGCTTGCTCGTTTTAGCTGGAAGCACATTGACAAGGTGGAGCTCCTTGACTCAGACTGGATGCATGGCCCAAGGCTCCTTGTTTTGCCAGGGGACCATGTGTATGACATGGACTGACAACTTGGCTGGACGTAATACATGCAGAAGTTTCCCATTAGGCAATGAGAGAGAGAAAGGGAATCAGTTCTTGATGTCTTCAGTAGCCTTCGTTTATCATGACAGCCCGCCCTTCCATTGCTCTTTCTCATGTTTCTTTCCTAGCAGTTCATTATCTGTAATAATCTCAGGGACTGAGCCTAATGGGTAGGTTGTGGGCCAGGAATGTATTGTGCTACATGCCATGCATGGACCCCAAAGAAAACCATTACTGCCAACAACACACAGGCAATTTGGAAATGACACAACTACATAAAGGTACCCCAAAACTGCCGAAAATGAATCACCCATTGACTGCATTAGACTACAGCAGGAAGTTTGCAAACTGGTAGCAGTGAATTTTAATGTGAAATATTTATAAATGCTTTCATATTTTCAATATTCTGTGGAGATCTGGCTGATACTGCAATTCTAAAAATTGCAGAGAAACATGATATATGGCATACTTACTGGTCCAGAATATATCGGTATGCCTCTCCAAATCGCTGCCAGCATACTAGGGATGTTTTCAAGGTAAGTCTGTATGGGAAAATCACTGCTGGCTCAGTGGTTTAAGTGTCAATGCCAAGTCCTGTGACATTGGATCACAGCTTTCATTGCTTCCAAATGGCCTAAATCTGCTTTGTTACAATGCCAGCGATGCCCCTGTGAAGAGAAATCAAGCCTGTGGCTCCTTCTTGGGCCAGATGGTCTCTCAGACCTGGAGGCCAGGCTCCAATCTCTCTGACACTAGGCTGGATCCACCACAGTGTCATGTCACCCTTCATCTTCCTCGAGTCACTCTGGGCTGATATGGGTAGGTGACAGAGAGCCCTGGGTTTGGCTAAATGATCAGCGAGGCCTTTGTAGCTTGCTGCAAAGCTTTAAATCCCTCTGTGGGTCTTGCAGTGAATAAAACCCTGGCAGGAATTAGCCCCAAATGACTAATAGCGGCTGGCTCAGACAAAGGAGTCAGCAGCACTCAGACTCTCAGAGAAAACAGTAGCAGGTTTTTGGTCCAGAAAAAAAAGGGAAAGTCAACAACAGGGCTCAAAGTAACAGTCTGGCAGAAAAAAATATATCCCGAACAGCAAATTATTTAAACAGGCATGCTGATTTTGCAGCTCTCTTGTGGCAGCGCCATCTATCTATTGCTTTATTTATTTATTTGTAAGGAAGGGATTTGCAGGATTACGGCCAAGCTGTAGAAGCTCCCAAGTCTGCAAAAGTTGCTCATGGCAGTGAGTCCCACCAGCTTGATCAAACTTCATCTGGGGAGCACCTGAATAGTACGAGCAGGATCTGACCTCATGTGAGCTGGCTGCAGCATTTTACTGTGTGCTTCACATTATACTGGGTAGAAGCTCACTCCTGTTTAGGAGATTACTTAATGCATGTCTTGTGCAAGGCACACAGCATTGTTCACAGGATCTGCCCCAAGTTTTGTCTATAAAAAGATGTAAAGAGAAATTCTGAGTCCTAATATTGGTGGACAGACGCCCACTGGTCAGGGCTGTCCCTACCGAGGTGACTTGACCATAGCCACAGGTCAGTGCAGTGACCCTCCAGAGTCAGGCAGAAGATGCCATGGAGCATTTCCTGATCATCTCAAGAGGTGTCAGAACCTCTTCCATACACACAATTCTCCATGGCAGAAGAGGTGTGTTTGGACCTCCCTTCCAGGCATCCCCAAGCCAGCTGTAAATTACCAACTTCAGGTGTTGCTACCAGTTAACACTGCAGTCCTGGAACTGCCTGAATGAAGTTTAACCTTGATTTACCCTTTATTTCATAAAGTTTACCCCTTATTCAGAGTACAATACCCTGAGTACAATGCCTCCAATCAATCCTGTTTAAGATAGGCACCTCTTCCCAGCCCAGCTCTGGCTGTAAGAGAAAAGGGTGATGATGAAGCCTTGTGTTTGTTCAACCCTGTTTGGAATTTACAGCACTTTGTAAATGATTTATTGCAATCGTAAATAATTGATGCCTTTGGAAATGGATTCCTGTCAACAATACATTCAGACCCAGGCCTTCATTTCAACCTCATGGTGGCAATATGCATTTAATGGGGAAACTGGTCTGGTTGCTTTAGATTCTTATTTATGTCTTGAAATGTAGTGCTTATATACCTGGTGGTGGTTCTTGCTTCTGTAAAAGGAAAACTGTGTGGAGGGTCCAGGGCCTTAAGGTGCAGGAGCTGTGGTACAAGTCTTACCTGTGAACAGGCAATGCCCTGCTTTGTGGAGGAGTGATGTGAGGAATTGCATTGTGGGCTTTCTGTTGTGCAATTAGTCTGAAAAGTGGAATCTTCCCAGGAAAACGGCATACTCAGGTCTTGACGGATGGGGGTAGATATCAACCAATGAAAACATTAAGGGAGATCATAGAATCACGGAACCATAGAATGGTTTGGGTTGGAAGCGACCTTAAAGATCATCTAGTTTCAACCCCCCTGCCATGGGCTTGGACACCTTCTACTAGACCACATTGCTCAAAGCCTCATGCAACCTGGCCTTGAACACTTCCAGGGATGGGGCCTCCACAACTTCTCCGAGCAACTTGTACCAGTGCCTCACCACTCTCACAGTCAAGAATTTCTTCCTAATATCGAATCTAAATCTACCTTCTTTCAGTTTAGAACAATTACCCCTATCACTACACTCCCTGATAAAGAGTTCCTCCTCATCTTTCCTGGAGCACCCTTTAGGTACTGGAAGGCTGCTATAAGGTCTCCCCAGAGGAGTCTCTTCTCCAGGCTGAACCACCCCAGCTCTCTCAGCCTGTCTTCATAGGAGGGGTGCTCTAGCCCTTTAATCATCTTTGTGGCCTTCCTGTG
>VZSF01009458.1:1535377-1585123 GCA_013398295.1 Chionis minor | reverse complement strand
GGCGGTGGGACACCGATCTCCCCCCCGCACCCCCCCGCGGTCCGGGTCCGAACAAAGCCGGCGGCGGGGCTGCGGCGCTTCTCACAGCCCTGCTCCGCCTCTATGTACAGCTAAATTTTATATATATGTATATTTGTGTGTGTGTTGGTGGATGCGTACGTGTCGGTGCCCCGGAACAATGCGAAGGGGCTCTTCCAGAGCGCCGGGATGGAGGAGGAGGAGGAATGGAAGGTGCCCGGCCGCGGTCCGTGCTGGCCGGGGGTGGCGGTGGCCGGGTGGATTTGGTAGCCCTCTGGCTGGGCTTTATCTTGTCGATCGCCGAGTGTTTGTTTGTCTTAGCCTTTTCTCGGATTAAACAAAACAAAAAGAAATGAAATAATCCTGCTTTTAGCCGGGTTTCCACACTACCCTCCTATTTTTCAAAAAAAAAAAAAAAAAAAAGAAGTTTTTGAGGGTTGGAGAGAACTGAAAAGAATTTGGACAACCTTCCTGCTTGGACACTTCTATTCCAGTCAAACATTTTTTTTTTTTTTTTTCTGGGAGGGTGAGGAGAGCAACTTTGTTGGCACACGCTGGGGTGAGGGCTCCTGTAAGTGGATTTTCCTCCTTGGAGTGGGGTTTTTTTTTCCCTTTCCTTCCTTTTGGATCTGTGTCTGTTGGTCGGGAGCGGAGAAAGAGCCCGTACCGTCGGGAATCGATCCGCTGTGTTTGTGAGCCTGCGGTGCCTGTGAAGGGGAGGCGAGTGGCTTCCAGAAAGCACCTTTTTGGTTGAAAAAGGGTGGCTGGGGTAGAAGTGGCTTTGGCTTGGTGGTGCTGGGGGACGCCATGTCGCCCTGGCCTGTTTCGTTAGCGTTGGCTTTTATTAAATCACCAAAGGCCCTGGGTCAGGCGGAGGCAGCACGATGGAAGCTATGGCACACCAGTGGGTTTTCCCACCCAGCTCCTGGTGCGGTGGGATGGGAGGCATCCGTCCCTGGCAGGGCGTCCAGGGGGGAGCTTGAGGGGTTTTTTGGTTCCCCCCCCAATTTGGAGTGCGGTGGTTGTCTGCCCTCAGCGCAGCTTTCTGGTAGTGTGGGGACGGCTCCCGTGGGTGCCTGGTGTGGGGCAGGGATGGGAGAAGGTGGGAAGTGCCCAAGATGTCGGTGTTCCCACCCAGAAATGGAACTGCTGGGGTGGGACGGGCACTTGGGGAGGGATCCCCGGAGCCATGGTTGGGTTTTGCCGTGGAAGGGGCTGTGGGTGCCCGGCCATGCTCCCACTCGCGCCCCATCAGTCTGTGCCCGGGCGGCCTGACCCTGGACCCTCGTCTTTGGGGTCCATCTTTGGGGTCCCTCCCTCACTTTTATCCTTGAATGCTCCTGCTTCCCGTCTTCGCAGGCGTGCGTTGGGCAGAGCCTTTGCACGGCCGCTCCTGCCTGCGAAGGCAGTCGAGCGAGCCCCGTCTGGGGAACCGCCTGCTCTACAAAGTCCAGTTCCAGGTTGAGGAAGAGCTGTGCTCTTTGTTAGATGGGGCTCGCTCCTGGAGAGATGCATTAAAATCCCCCCAACGTGCGCTCGTCGCCGTATTCTAGGCTTTGAAGCCCCTTTCTCCGATGCTCCGTGGGCGATGCTGTGTCTGTGCCAGCCGTCCGCCCCATTCCGCCAAGCTTTAACTCTTGTTTTTAAAGTAAAGAGAGCTAAAGCCTTTAAAAATAACATCGCTAAGTGGAATTTTCCAACAGATAGAAGGAGAAAGCATTGTGTGTTGGGCCGTCTGGCCTTGGTGGTGTCACTATAAATAATGAAAATATTTTTCTGCCCTTTTCTCCCCTGGGCAGCTCGGGGCTGCACTTACAAAGTGCGGGCTTATAACTTGGCTGGGACGTCACCAGCAGGTTCCTGATCTCCTGGTGGTTATCGGAGGGATGCTGATAACGCGCCCGATAGAAGGAAAGATTTCCTAATCGAGTTAAGACCAGCTTAAGCGGCAGTACTGAATGCTGCGCTGGGGAAACGTTCCTCGTCAGCTCCTAGGTGCGTGTCTAACAGCCAGCAGTGAAATCATAGCCGTCTCCCTATTGTGAACAAATCCCTGTCTTTCAAGGGGGGAAAAAAATAGGCCTAGAAGTACTTTCACTGGATAAAAGGTGGTAATCGTCACAATCCTGTGCTTGGGACGAGTTCAGGCTAAATTAGATCCCCCGTGAGCAAGCTTTTCCCAGGATGTGTGCAAAGCTCCGTGGAAGGGGTCTCAGGGAGCCGATATGGTTTTAATTTTATTCCATCGTGTCCGAAAGGGGGTTTCATGGGAGAGGGGGCGGGGGGGGTGCTTTTGGGATTTAATCGGCCCTTTTGGTGCTTAGCTGGGGGGTTGGTGGGAGCGTGCTTGTGTTGGACAGCCGGGAATTGCAGGAGAAATTCTGGCTAAATCCTTTCTGAACTCCCTTGGCTGTAATTTTGGAGAAATATTGACCCTGGTGGGCTCCTGTGCCGACCATTAAAAGGAAGCATTCCTAATAAAATATGGTTTGGAAAATTCATTTCAGGCTGGAATTCGCTTCTCCAGAAAGTATTTTAATAAGGAGGTGGGGGAAATGGGACACATCATCCTTGCGGCTCTGAAGAACGGGTCGTTTCGGCTCTGCTTTTCTCTCTTTCCCCTATATAAAGTTTTACTCGGCTCTACTCACTCGCTGGCTCTGCAGAGCAGTCCAGCAACTTTCTAAAAACAAAATGTGCATTTTAAAAAAAAGGCATAGAGGAGGGGGGAAAAAACCTCCAACCAGACAAAAGTCTAATCCTTTGTGGTATTTTTATTCTGTCTTTAATGACATTATGGTGTCCTATTGAATTCTGTAAGCGCCGAGTTTGAAGGCTGGTGTGCCTTTGCCTTTTTTAATGCCTTTTACGAGGGACAAAGTGCTTGCGGGAAGGCTGTTTCCGAGGGGAATGGCTGGCCTGGAGCTCGCATCGGTGGGCTCACACTTGTCGGAGCAGATGTAATTTAATTACTGTACCAGTGGGTGCATGAGGCACTTTGCAGTATAAGGAGTTGGGAAATAGTGAAAACACGCTGCTTATTTTTAATTAAAAGCTGTGTTTGGCTCACGGAGCTTTTAGGGAGTCCCTCCTCCCGGGAACCATGTGGGGCTGGGAAATGGGGGCTCCTCGGAGGAGTGGGACACGGAGGGTCCCGTCAGTGATCCTATGGCTCCTGCGCATGCCTCCGCCTCCATGGGGCTTTGCCTTCTCTCTGAAGGACGGTTTGGACTAAGCAAGTCTGGATGGTCTGCATCCCGATTGGAGTTTCCCTCTGGAACGAAGGTCCCCCTTCCAAGCTCGCTGGGAAGGTGCTGCACGCTTTGGTGCTGTGGGGACCCTTTGCTGGGTGCGGTGGGGTTGTGCTGGTGGAGGCAGCCTGGTGTGGGGCTGTTGAGTGTTCTCCCAGCACGGGGGGCTCTTGCTCTCGTTCCCCCCAGGGCAGAAACCCCCGTGCTCAGCCCACGTCGCAGCGGCAAGGTTGCCCTTCTTGCTGTGCCTGGGGGAAAGGAGCACCCAGGGCTCCTTGCGTGTCGTTTGGGAATGACTTCATTAACTTAAATTAAAAAAAAAAAAGTGAAGGCAGGGCTGCGGCTATTGCAGTAGCTGGGTAAATACGACTGGATTCTATAAAATGGATTTAACTGCTTCCTTTAAAAGAAAAAAAGAGCCGTGATGGGGTGGCTGATTGATTGTAAAAGGAGCCGTAGCGCTCTCCAGAGCAAAGCAGCTGCTGCAGGTCCTGGGATTGGGAATGGGATGGGGTGTTGGTGCCGCTGCTGACCATGGAGGCTGGGAAGGGGCTGCCGGGGGGGCTGCTTCCCGCTGCCGCACTTGAGCGACTTCAGTGCCTTGGGTTTGGAGCTGCTCCTTGGATGCTGGTCCATGGAGGCTGCGTGTGGCTGGCTGGGATGTGCCCGTGCCCTCGCACGATGTGGCCCTGCTTGCGTGGGCAGGGGTCCCCCCCGAGCCCTGCACGTGTTTCTACAGGTCATGAGGGCTGCAAAGAGCCGTGATGCACATGCAGCCCCTTGCACGACACACGTCAGAAGGTGTTTGGGTTGTCCCCTGGAAACTGGGGGCTTAGCAGTAAGGATGGCCCCTTCTTTCCATGTAGGATTTCTGGATCCCTCCTGCCCCGTGGCTCTCCGGTACCTGTCCGCTGACGGGGCACCCCGTCATCAGCAGAGTGGTGGCAGTGCTGCTGGGAAGCCGCTCTGCCCGAGGAGTGCCGGGGTCCAGTGGGAAAACATCTTGTACCGATCAGTAGCACATGCTACTTGGAGTCTGGCAGCTGAAACAGGGTGGGGAGAAACAAAGCTGAAATCCATTCTGTGTCTAATTAATGATTGCTTGTATCGGGAGAGCAGGAGGAGGACTCTGGGCTCGGCGCTATCGTGGCGTCACATCTGGGCAGGAATGCAGTGGCGATGCTGCGGGGCTTTTGTTGTGCGCGCCTCGAAAGAGCCAGGGTCCTTTCTAATGTCTTTTGTGCTTTTCTCCTTCCCGTCCCTCGCTGTGGGGCAGGTGGCATGGCAGAGAACCCTCCTCCGGCGAGCAGGAGGGGTGGTGGTGGTGTTTTGTGGGCTCGTGGAGAGGTTTGGTGCTACTTGCCACATACCTGGCATTTTTTGGGGAGGTTTTTCTTGCCCGTTGTGTGTCGTCTCCAGTTGGAATACCCGTGCTCTGCTCATGGCTGTGCTGGAGCCTCGGGATCCCAGCGTTCCTGGCTCCACCAGCCTGTCCAGGCTTGGTCCCAAATGAGTCAGACAAGCCAGGGCTAAGCGTCCTGCTTGATGAGGCTGGGTTTGTGCACAGGGTGGGGTTTGCGTGGCCCCTCCGCTTTCGGAAGTGGGCCCTTGCCATGGGGTCAAGCCAAACCCCACGGAGGCTGTGGGTGATGCCTGCAGGGGAGGGGGGTGTTCAGGGGGTATCCAGCACCCCCCTCCCTTGGGGGGGACAGGTTTTGGGGGTGTCACTTGTGGTGTTTCAGCAAGCGGTGGCCTCTCCATGGGCTCTCCCCTTTGGTGCCCCCGGGCAGAATCGGACCCGGCTCAGGTGCCGTTGTGGCAGTGCCCCCCCAGCCAAGTGGAGCAGCTGCACTTCAAAAATGCCAGCTATTTATAACCCTGGCTTGGCTGCTCTGGAATAACCTTTTCCTACCCACCGCCGGCCCTTCCCAGGTGGGCTGCTCCCCCTTCCTGAAGCCATGGGACCTGGCTTTGCCAGCAGGGCTGTGCTGAGAGCTGGAGCAGGGGGGGCTTGTTAGTTTCCAACCATGAGCTTCCCTTGGTGTTTTCCAAGGGCTCCATCCTGCTGTGATGCTGCGCCTGCACTGAGGTCCATGTGTGCCGTGTGCGCTGGCCCGGCTGTCGGCAGGTTGGGCTGCAGTGAAAGCTTCGTGTTAAACTGGTGTGTCACGGGTTGGCTCTTGCTGGTGCCACCACAGAGGTGCTGGGGGTGGGATGCCCAGGGACACTGCGTGAGCTCTCTCTCCCTGCTCCTTCAGGCTGGAGTTTCAGAAGCACCCTCCTCGTGATGCCACATCCCCTTCCCCTGCAAAGGCCTGCGGTGGGTGCCCTCCCTGGGAGGGGTGTCTTGCCTAGTTTTGGGGGCACTTGAGCCTGCCTCCTGGCTCTGTGGCGATGGGACACAAATGTCCCATTTCCCGGCTGTCCCTTTCCTCGTGCTGGGGTGGCCATCAGCTCCCCAGCTGGTGGGGTGAGTGAGCCCAGCCTCGGGGGCCATCTGCCCTACCTGCCTTTCAGCATCCAGCGGCTTCTGAGTAGGTGCTTCAGAAAAAGCAAAGTGCGTTTTCACAGCTTATCAGCTATAAATACCCTTGCACCATTAATATTGATCACTGAGTGTTTGCATGTTTTCCTTCTCATTAAGGCTGGGAAGCGTTTGCGGTTGCACATGCATTAGTGGCAAGGCTGAGACTCGACGCTTTCTTCTCTTTGCTACCGATTTTAACATTTTAATGGGTTTCTGAAATGCGCGAGCACAGTCTGGTGTGTGGGTTTGCGCGCAGGGGTGGCAGCCTCGGGTCTGGCGGCAGTGCGAGGTGATGCTCAGGGATGCGATGGTGCTGGGCTCCGACGTTCTTTGTCTGGGTTTGCTGTAGTATCGTGGCCAAACGCGAGGGGGAGGTCCGTGGGCCCCCGGCTCCTACTGGGGTTTTGGGGGGAAAACTGTGCGTTGGAAAGGGGGAGTGGGTGCAAAGGTGCTTCCCCCCCTTAAAACAGGGGTGGCTGGGTTTTGGCCAGGTGGCGGGTCAGGGCAGGCTCCCCCTGTGCCGGCAGGGATGCTGGCGTACCCTGCCCGCAGCCGGGCGGACAGCATATGGAAAGGATCTGGGTGTAATATCCCGGGCTGCAGCGCGGCTTTGCTGAAGAGGCCACTTCAGCAGGGGACGCGGTGTGGTTAGTCCTCCCAGCTGACACATCCCAGGCCTTCCTCAGACTTGAAAGAGCTTGAGTTCGCCTTTGAATCTGGGGATTTATGGCCCTTTTAGGCCTCTCCAATAAAAGCACGCCTCCCTCCTCAGACAGAGCCCACCGTCTCCCTCCTCCGGGCTCATTATCCTGGGGATTTGTGTTGCTCGCTCTCGCGCGCTCTTGGTCTGTTGTTCGCTACCGCCGCTTTCTTCAGATGTGTGGCCGAGAACTTCGGAGCATAAAAGCAGAGCTGGAGGAGCTGCGGGTCCCAGCCGTGCTGCCAGGATGTGGCCCCTGCCATGATCTTGAGCAAACATGGCTCTGGACCCAGTGCTGTGCGGGGAGAGGACCCTTCTTTCAATGATGCTGGGGGTATGCCAGCATCTCCCTCTGCGGTTGGGGAGCATTGGCTCCCCTTGCCTTGTGTGCTCCTGGTGATCTCCCTGCCATCCCTCAGAGGGCTGCGAGCAAACCGGGATGAGCTCCTGTCCCTCTGGGTCAGCGTGCAGAGCGCCGGGTGTGCGGTGTGCGTCCACCCCTGCCTGCCCTGTCTCGGCACATGTGGGCACGTAAGCATCCTCAACCCTACGGATGATGTCTGCTTTATACAGGCACGTCAAGCCTCTAACTGTTTAAAGAGAGGCTTAGGAGAGAGTCCAGAGAAACGACATAATAATTATTGTATTACAAATTGTTTCCTTTAATGGGCCCTGTCGGATCGCTCAGCCTGCTAAACACATTGTGCCCTCCCCCAGCCCTGCGCTGCTGCGGCCCCTTTCCACCGCTCCAGCCTCCCCTCGCAAACCCAGCCCTGCTGGAAAATTCTTCCTGCTGAGGAGCCCAGGTGGTGGGGCAAGGAATGGGGGCTGCAGGGGGACCCACCCAGCCCCTGGGAGCTCCACAAGGCCAGAGGAGGATGGGGTCCTCTCCCTGCGGGTGGGTGGTGGTCCCTGCCCCTTCCCTTGCTCCGGAGCATCGCAGTGCCCTGGACTTTGCACATCCTGAGGGCTTTTGGGCAAGTGTCACCCCCAGCTGATGCTCAGGGCTCAAGGGCACTTACTCACCAGTCAAAAACTTCTTGCCCTGGTGCTGCAGGCAGGGCAGGGTGGACAGAGCGAGGTTCCTGTCCTTCCCTGGTGTTTTGGTGCTTGTGTGGTGGTGGTGGACGGCTCCCAGGCAGTTTTTTGGCAGCTCCCAGGCAGCTTTTTGGCAGCTCCCACCCTGAGGGCTGTGGGGTGTAAGGAGAGGAGGCAGTGCGAATTTTTTCATTGCCCCCAAAGAATAGACGTGTTGGAATTAAGCAGCAGGTTACGTTTCTTCAAGGCCGAGCAGCAAATATGTTTTAAATTTGGCAGCCGGCAGCAGAGAGCGGGTGGGAGAAATTTTCCAGGTATTGCGTTACACTTTCCCCTAAAAGGGCTCTGCTTTGGGGCTGGGGATTAGAGGGAGGAGAGGAGGGGGCAGCCCCAGGCGTGGGGACAGGGGCTGTGTCCCCTGGGGGAGCAGACCCCCTCCTTGCATGGGCTAACGGCCCCGCACGCTCCTGCTCCCCCCGACACGCTCCTGGGGGTGCGGGGGCCGTGATGCTTGCCCTGGCTGACTCAGGCCCTGCCTGGGGCAGGGGTGTGCTGCGGGGGACAGCTGGGATTAATTTTTGGGCTTCCTCCCTCTGGGCGCGATGGGAAATTTCCACCTGGCTGTGGGCACCGCCCCGCTCCCCCAACCTGCCGGGCTCTGCCTTGCCCTCCTCTCCTCCTGTGATGTCTTTAATAACCGCTTCATGCAAGAGCGAACCTGGGATCCACTCCCAGCACGGAACTGGGGCTCGGCCAATTAGTCAATTATTTTAGAAGAAGTACTTTAAAAAAAAATAATTTTTTTTGTTTTTTTTTTTTTTTGAGAAAGGTCTGGCCAATGCATCAGCCAGCAGCCCCTGTCCTGTGGGGGCTGTCCTCCCCAGCGTGTCTCTTGTCCCTGGGCAGCCAGGCGGGTGGTTCATGAGCATCCCCTCCAGAGCTGGCACTGGTGTATCCCATTGTTCCCAGCTTCCTTCACAGCGGGAGGAGGAGATGCTTCCCCAGGAGGTGGGGAAGGGCTGTCCCAGTGCCTCTGGGGGGTGCATAGCCATGGTGCCCCATGGTCCCCACCGCCCCGGGTGTGGGGGGCCTTGCCAGGTTGGGGTTTCAGGAAGGCACTTGGAGGAGCGGAGGGCTGGAGATGGCTGGAATGTCCCCTTCACCTGTGTTTGGTTTTAAATTTGTTGTAGTATTTAATGTAAATTCTGAGAGGATGCTGCCTGCTTGCGTGCTTCTGCCTGTGTTCTCTCCAGTGGCACGGCTCCCCTTCCCGTGCCCCTGTTAGCGGTGCCCCGGCTGTAGCTAATTGCTGAAATAATTGGGTCAGCAACAGCCTGGCAAGGCAGCCGTGCTGGGCCAGGGTCGGTGGAGGGAGAGGAGGGTCCGTCGTGTGGCTGTGCCTCCTAGTGCCCCCCCCCCAGCCCTCTGCCACCCCTGTGTCCTGCACGGCTTTGTGCCCATTGTTGGTGTTGCTGCAGTAGGAGAACTTTCTCCTATTTTCTTTTTTCACTTGCCTGAGCTGCATAAAAACTTGCTGGGGACAGGGGATGGAGGAAAGCCTGCTCGTGGGATGCTGGGAACAATGGCACGGTCTTGGCTTGGTGTTCCCACGAGCTGGGGCATGGGGAGAGGCTCTGCGGGGCCACCCTGGCGAAGGCAGGGAGAGGGGCTGAGAGCACTTGGGATGGCACAGGAAACCCCCTGTGCGCAAGCCAGCCTGCCACCTTCCTGTCTTGGGCTTTTCCCCTCATTTTCCTTTGCAAAATTAAACTGTGTTCCCAAAAGAGCTGAGGAGGGGATGGCACCCCACCCTGGGGTGATGATGGTGGGGAGCAGCCAGCACCCTCCCAGGGACCGGCTCTGGTGACCACCCCGTGTGGCTGGTGTGAGGGAGTCCCATGCAAGCCCCTTCCTAGGAGCCGTTCCCAATCCCAGGGAGGTTTAACACTTGATGCTTTTGATCTCTGCCCTGACTTGGTTAGCGATGGGTGCTGCTTCCCTAATTATCCCCTTCATGTGGGGCTGCGCTGGTTGTTTGTGCTTACCCGGTCTCTCTCTCTCAAGAAAAAAATGCCCTGCAAGGGCGTGTGCGGGGTGGGGGAGCACGGCGTGCTTTCCCATAGCACGCAGGAATCCTACGGCACTCTTCATATAGCCCTGGGTGCTCCCACCCACGGCAGGCAGTTTCATGCTCCTTGGCTGGTTTCATAACATCCAGGAGAGGCACGAAAGTCTTCCAAAACCACCTCCCTTTGCTGCGCGCGGAGCCCATGGGCTCGGGAAGGCAGGTGCCCCCTTTAGGGTGCCCAGCTGGGGCTGGGGGATTGCTGGTCGTGCCGCCTGGCTGGGAGAGCATCGGTGCCCACCTAGCATCACTTCTTGGCTGAGTTTTACTCCTTTTGGGGTGCAGGGCACACCATGTTGTGCCTGGGCACATTGTGGGATATGGGCGGGGCGGTGTGGAGACTCCTGCTCCTGTCCTCAGCCTGGGGTGGGGGCATCCAGGGGTGGGCGAGGACTGTGGGGTCCTCCTGGCTGGTGATCACCCAGGCAAAACCCTTTCTTCCCTCTTCAGTTCTTTGAGGATGGAGGCATGTGGACCACCTTGCAGAGCTTCCAGGGATTTCTCTGTACCTGTAAAAGCAGTTGGAGACTTGTGGGACATCAGGCTTGCAAGTGAAGCATTAACATGCTGCAGCATTGTATCAGCGCGCAGACAAAGCAGAGAAATTTTTGGGTTTCTTATCCGAGTGCTCTTTCTCCTTAAGGTACCTACAGGTGCCCATCCCTGGTGCACCCAGTTCACCCCCTGTGCCTGCCACCTGGCAGGAGGGACCTTGCCTGCCCTGTGCCCTCTGTTGGGAAAGCCTCCGCTGCCTACTTCTTGTTGGGGAGGGGAGCGACAATCCCTTTCCTAGTTTATTAAAGAGATGTGTTGATAGTAGGAATGGTTTCCTTACACAAGGATGGGGAGCGGGTGACAGATACAAGAGCGGTGGGATAATTGCTTCCAGATGCTGCTGGTGCTGTGTGTGTTCCAGCACCCTGCCAGCTCCGAGCAAAACCCGGGAGTCAGCCTGAAAACCAAGGCTGGCCCCCGTGGTTTCAAACAGCTCAACCCATGATGGCTCTTGATTTCACTACATCTTTTGGTGGCCAGAGCAGCCCTGTGTGGACCCGGGAGTGGGCTGGCTCGCAAGCTGCAGCTGAGGCTCTCCTGGTTCCGCCAGCCCCCGAGCTGGGGCTTTATGAGAAATGCTGAGGGCCGCGGGACTGGGGCTGCAATCCGGAATTGGCAGCGCCGGCTGCATTGTGCACAGCAGGCGACTCTCCCGGATCCGTGCCGGAGGAGGCTGCCTCCGCTGCGCACAGCTTCCCCGCGGCTTGCGCCGCCTCGGGATGCTTGTGCCGTAAACACCGCGTTTTTTGGCATCCAGGCTTTCTTGCAGAGAGCATCATTGCTAGCAATAGTATTAATGATTACTTACTGGTTCCTAATGCCAAATAATGTAAATATCTGGCTAAAGCAGCACACATGTGGCTCGTGACGCGAGACATCTCTGAGCATTCGGCATTGGGTTTACGTACTTTGTGAGTTATAGGAGGCAGTAGCCATTGCCCTGCAAATGGTGGGTTGTTTTGATAAACTCCCCTGAAGGTAGAGATTCTTGAAGTGCTTCGCTGCTGACCTTCTTGTTAATTACTGCTCTGCAGCGCCGGGAGGACCAGCTGAAAGGGAGTAATGAAGCGTTGTCATCCGGCGCGCTCAGCCCGGCCAGGGCCCCGCGAGGAAGACGCCTCCTCCCTTCTGCACTGGGGATGTGTGCCTCTCTCTGCATATTTATCGAGCTGGTTCCCCGTGCCTGGTAGGTTGGAGCCTCGACTCATAAGACCTATTTTAAGGTTACGGTTCTGACACTGATTTACACCGGCAATGGGTATCGATGAGATTACCTTGGGAAAGGTCCTGCAATAGGGGTAAATCCAGCTGATGATAGAGCTGCTGGGGAAGAAAAGGGAGCAAAATGGCTTGCTGTTGTGTTGCTTGCTGATGGACACAGGTTTTACGTCCTCACAATTCTCCCTGCTTTTAGCTCCAGACAAAGCTTGGTGGGAAGGAGAAAGGAAAATGTGAACAGAGGAAAATTTACTACTCCTGCGATTCCTGTAGTGCTTCTGAAGGTGAGAGTTGAGTCAGTTTGCCTGGTTACCAGCTCAGCAATTCCACCTTCTCCCCGGAGAGTGTCTGAAGTCACGCAGGGAGAAATAATGCCTGGGGTTAAAAATAGACGCTGACAATAGGAAGGGAGGACTGGAAAAGCTCCGTGTCAGGGGAGGTGGACAGAGCCTAGCAAAAGGCATTGGGGTTGCGCTGCCCTGATAGAGCTCGGCTTTAGTGGGTTAGACCAGAGTTAAACCTCATTTGCGCTTGTCATAACCTGAAGTGCGTTTCGCTCTTTGGATTGGATGACAATCAGTCAACCCGAGGAAAGTGCCTCTGTTTTTAAGGGTCTTGCAAAAGTTTGTTAGCGAGGATGCGGTGCTGTCAGGGTTGGGAGAAGAAAGCAGCTCATTAAATCCTAATTGTTTGAGGGGGGCAGGTGGGACATGGCTTTGGCAGAGGAGAACCTGGTATGGGATAGAAATTTTCCAGCTCCCCTGGCATTTTTTAGGACTGATTGTAGAGGGAAGGACTTAAACTTGGTCCACTTCATTGCCAGCTGGGAGATGTGCTGTGCCAAAGCGCTTTGCCAGGCTGTCCCAGTGCCACCAGTAGCCGCCTTGCTGTGAGCGGGGTGTGCAGGGTGCCGCTCGGGCAGGGACAGCGGTGGTGGTGGAGGGGAGGGTGCTGAGCGGTGCAGGACTGCTAATTCTGCAACCCTTGCCCGAGGCTTTTGTTAAAGCTCATTAAAACCATCTGTGAGTACCGGAGCTTGACCAGAAAGCCTGGGCAGCAGCGGAGACTGGGGCAGCCTGAGTCCCCTGTCCCTGTGGTGGGGACACGGCCAGCACTGTCCCCCCGGGGCAGCTGCCAAGCAGCAGGCGGGAGGAGAGGGGGTCACAGCTCCCGCTGGAGTGGGACCAGGAGTGATTCCGGCTTCTCCCTTAGTTCGAAGCTTTCTTCTTTCTCTCCTGTTTCTTTCACTCTGGCCGCGTGCTCGGCCCTCTCCACCGTGCGAGATGCTGCGAGTACAATAGGGCTGCGAGGTGGGGCGGGAGGGTGGAAGGAGATGAAAGGGGAAAAGTAAAATTGAAGCATGTCTGGAAGGGCATTTTGATGTAAATGGGACTTTTTGATAGACTTTGAGAGACACCGGCAGAAAGGGCACCAGCCCCCTCCGGTGTGCTGAGCTCCGGTCTCGTCTCTTTCATTTGCTGTGGAAAAGGGCATTTTTTCATCTCCTGTTGGGTGCACCTGCAATTCCTACTGGTCCTCCCCAACCTCATAACTGCTTGTGTCTTGGTGTGGGGCAGCCCTGTGGGCATGTCTTAATGAAATCAAGCAAGTGGAGAGTCCTGTTCAAAATGTGTAAGTAGTGGCTGAACCTTGGGAAAGGGAGATGGCTTCTTGCAGCCCAAGCGGGCAAACCATGGGTGGCCAGGAGGGCATGGCTCCATCCCACCTTCCTCCCCCCGGCAGTTCCTGCAAACCTTTCCCCTCCCCGGGGAGGGTGTGTGTTTGATCCGCTCTCGTCCTTTTGATCCCAGCCCTCGTCCTTGGCACCCTCTTGGCAGCTCTCCCGTGTTCGCGGAGATGTGGCCTTGCCGTGAGTCATTCTCCTTCCTTTCTGCTGCTTTTTTATTTTTCCCTTTTCCCTCTCCTAAGAGAGCACTTATTAAAAGGAAGCGGCATATTCATCCAGGAAACAAGAGCACAATAAACGCACGGCGTTTATACTTTAAAAGGCATCTCCATCGTGGTGGTTGCTGCTGCCTTGACAAGCTGGGGATGCGAGGTGGGGGGGCTGGGGGTGCTCCCTGTGCGCATCGGCCCCAGGGTCCCTGCTACTGCGTGGTGGCGAGGGGGCCCCCGCGGGGTCACCAGTCTCCTGTCGCCTTCCCATGTGCTCGCGTGCTTCTGCTTGGCAGCTACTGACCCTGCCAAGGCGAGAGGAGGAGAAATGAGGACAGCGCTGCTCCCCGGAGAGAAGTCTGACAGGTCAGGGGGCTGGGAGGGGAGAAGCGGGAAGGTCGGTCGGAGCTGGCGTCCGTGTCCCCGTGCCGTCACAGGCGATGGTTAGCCCAGGAGGAGACCTGTCACTTCTCATCTGCGTGTTGTCGGCTGAGCCCGTGGCTGGGCTCGTGTCCTCCCTGCGCCTCCCCGCTGCTGTGTTCGCCTTCCTTGAGCTGTTGTCGTCGCGCACCGAGCTGTTGGCAGTCTCAAAATTTACTGCCTGTATAAAACCATCAAAAAACCGAAGTGTTAGTCGGTAAAAATGGCAAGGCAATTGCAGTGAAACTTGTTTCTTCCTCTGACAAACTTCTGAGTCAGTTCTTTAATCTCTAATCTAGGTTTATGGTCATCTTTATTGAAATGCTGGGCCCTGTGAAGAGTTGACATGTATGACCATCATAAACCAGGAGTTATGGGAGCCCAGAATTGCCTTGATGGTCCAAGTGTCTGCAGGAAGCATTTTTAAAATCCGTAATCGGGATTTATTGGCCGTTGTGGCTGAAACTGTCAGTAGAAAATAAAATAATCAGCCCAGGACTTTTTTTTTTTTTTCCTCTTTGGCATTTGACTCCTTCCACATATTCTTAAATCATTTTGCGTCTTGCCTACATGCTTAATGCCTTTCTAGCTGGGGGGGCTGTGAGTGAGAGGAGGGCGGTCCAGCCTCGGTTGGTGCCAGGTGCCCTGTCTCCCATCCTGTTGGGGAGCAGGTTCCCTGGTCCTATCCTGTCCCTGCATGCTCTCCTGCCTCCCTGTCCTCCCCATCCTGGGCAGCCTGAGCATCTTCTGTTGGTATACCACGGTGTGTGGTATTCATGGACACGTCCGCGGCAGCACCACTGCTGTGGAGGAGGTGGACATGGGGCAACGTGCATGCCTGGAGAAGGCATCTCAGCTGGTTTGTCACCCTGGGGTAGCTGAGTCATATGACTGTTACGTGCTTTTTGGGTTTATTTTGTTGTCGTTAAGGATGTATGTTAACAGGAAACATAAGTTGTGGAAAGGCTCCTCCTTGGGTCAGTCAGGGAAGGGAGCAAAGTAGCTCCTTGTGTCCACCCTGGTCTCCGTTGCTGGCTTGGCGCTGGGTGTGGAGTCTGTCCCGCTCCTCCTCACCGCTTCTGGGAAATGGAGACTGCCAGGACCTTTGTCACTCAAACTATCAATCTCCATTGAGTTACAGCAGTACTGAGACCAGTGTGCGAGGCCAACAACGCATTTTTCTGCAAGACAACTAATCAATGCCAGAGCCGCAGAGGAGCCTGCGCTCTCCCTGGGTGGCGTGGGCGATGCCGAGCTGCCCTCCCTCTGCCACGGCTCCATTGGCAGCCCCAGCGTGCCCGCAGCTCTGCTCGGTGGCAAAGCAAACCTCAGCGCCCCGTAGCTTCTCCTTGCGAAGGACCTTGGTGTTAAATCTCTTTGGGTTTTTTTCTTTTTGGATAAGCTAAACCAACCCAACTTTTTTTTTTTTTCTTCCCCCCCACAATTTTTTTTCCAGTCTTTGAATCACCTCCGTGCTTTGCAGTTGTTCAGCATCTGTGAGAGGCTGTCCAGGCTGTGGATGCACGGTATGGCTCTTGCCGGTGCCTGGCGTTTCCCTGCTTGTGGATGCAGAACACATCCAGAGCTCCTGGCATCCAGAGGCAAAACTGCCCCAGCCCTGCGCATCTTCCTGGCCCATCCCTATTGTCTCCAATGGCCCTTCTGCTCTGCTCTCTGCTAACCTGCCACCATAAGCAACACCCGGCAGTGCTGGGTCCCGAGTTAGCCTAAAATAGTCTGCTGGGGTTGATAAATATCTCTGTTTCCGTTTTGTTTAACAAATATCTTCTTTAATGGCAAAGCTTTTTGTTAAGCTTTCTCATATTATCATCACGCTTAATCATGCAGGGTGACTTCTAAAAGTACTTTTTTTAAATGCTAGTTTTTATCCAGGTTTTAAAATTGAAATTCATTTTTTATCCAGAGGCAGGATATAAATGACTCTACTAAAATTAGATTAATCCTAATAAGAATGTCAGTTATCATTTCTGAATACATTAAAAATTTTTTTTTTAATTTTACATGCCTCTTTAGCTATAATTGCTAGTGTAATTTCTTACATAGACATGGTGTGTCCTCACGGTTGACAGAAATACTTAATGCAATGTCGACACCGCAGTAAGTTCCAAATTAGTGCGTTGCAGTCACTGGAAACGTTTTGAACTTTCTCCTTAATAAGTTAAAAGGGAAAAAAAAAAAAGGCACCTTAAATGCAAAGCAAGACTAAAATGTGTTTAGCTCGCTGGAGTAAAGCAGGGACAGCTGGAGGCTGGACCCCTTCAGCAGGGCCTTTCGTGAGCTGGGAGAGGGAGGCAGAATGGGAAGGGGGGACTGGGGAGACGATTTGGGGTCTGGCGAGTGAAGGCAGGTTGTGGGGTTTGTGTGGAGCAGGGTGAGTGCTGCCCGTGTCCTGGGGGCTGCAGGGCAGAACTGGGGCAGTTCTGCAGCAGCACTGCTGCTCGCTTGGGATTATTTTTTTTTAAGTCATGGTCAATAAACCCACTTTCCTGGTGGGTGCCCTGAGACTGGCGCTGCCTGCCTGCGTGCGAGGTGGGCGTTTGAGCTCCATTTGCTTCCGCGGCTCCGGTCGCTTCGAGTGCTTGTGCTCCGGTTTTGAAGTGAGCGTGCCACCCAGGCTGCAGCCCTCCACCAACATCTGCTGGCAGCGTGCGTCCTCTCAGCACCCTGAAACCCCCCTGGCTCCGCGTGAGCTGTGGCTGGGGGGGAGAACACGGACACGGTGGGGTGTCAGCGCCATGCCTGGAGCGGGCGGACCCCGCCGCCGGCAGCGTCCCCATGCATGCAAGCTGGCGCTTTGCAATAAACTCACTGTTGCAATAAAAAGGGTTGGCAGCATTGGCTTTCTCTGCTCCTGGCATGGTGGCATCGCGAGGATGTGTCCCCAGCCTGGCGGCACAGCGTGTGGTGGGGCGAGGACCGTGGCTGGGAACGCCTGAGCTAGCGGGATTTTGGGGCAAGGCTCTGGGGAATCGCATCTGGCAGCGAAGTGGTGGGGAGGAAGTGGTTGAGGGGAGACTTTGGTCTCTCCTGCGGCATCTTGTCAGCTTTCTTCCATGTGCGTGGGTGGCAAGTCAGAGGTTTTCGTCTCGGGAGGGAGGATTGTGAACGCTCCCCATCCGCCGGCAATTGGAAACTGCTGCATGTTGGGCCAGCGGCGGAGCGGCAGCGAGGGCAGCCAGGGAGCTGCAGGCTGGGTGCTCTGCCGCCCTCCTCCTCCTCCTCCTCCTCCCCAGGCCTGAGGACTGGTTTATTTTTAGGTTTAGATCCTGAGCTTTCCTTAAAGCTGTCATTGGGAGCAAGGGCTGTGTGTCCCGGCAGTGTCTGGGGACATCCCTGGGAAAGGGTCCGGAGAGGAATACCAATCCCAAGATCTCAGTGTCTGGCAGCATCTGTGACACCTGAGACAGCAATGGGCTTTCTGGTTCCTCTTCTCCTGTTCCCAGCAGGAGGTTGTACATTTTATTAAAGTTCAGCCGTATGTGTATCTGGCCTAAAAATACAAGCAAGTATGAGCCAGATCTCTTTCGGCAGGAGGAGAGGTTTAAACCTGACACTCGTGTGTTGTGCTGGCTGCTCTCCCAGCCCGCCTCTCAGCTGCTGCTGTGCTGACCAGCCCTGAACTGGGTAAACTGGGAGCAGTGGAGAAGCAGGCAGGGGGGTCCCAGCCCCTTCCAGTGGTGAAGCCTTTAGGAGGGTCTTCCTCTTTGCTGTAGTTACGTAGAAAATTGGTGGTTTTGCGCCTGAACTGGACCTCTCGGTAAAGAGGGAATGTGGGCAATGCTACGAAGAGGTTTTGGGGAGAAAGGGGCAGTTTCTTCCCTGCTGAGTGACATCCAGGAGCACGGTCTGAGGTGGAGTCTGGATCCATGCTTTCCTGCGGAACTTGCTCACCAGGCTTTGGTGCTCGCAGTTTGTGTGCAGGAGGAAAAGTGAGGCGGGGGGGCGGGGGAATCTTTTGAGGTCCTGTGACTCATCTTCAGCTTTCTCTCCTAGACCTAAACCAGACCCATCCACCCCCGTGGTGTGGGGCTGAAGGTCCTGTACAGCCGAGTGCGGCATGCGGATGCTAGGGCTGACTCAGGGCTGAGGAATACTGTGTGACCTGGTTACTGGGGCAGTTACTGCGTGGCTGTAGTGGACGGCTGCTGGGGTGGCTGTATGCATGCGCTTCATTATAATGGGGTGGTTGAGAAGGTCTCAAGTTATAAGGCGGACTGCAGTCGAGCGAGTTCCTGGTAATGACACGAAGGCTGAGGGGTGGTGATTTGCAGCTGCCTGGGAAGATGGCACTTCCAGACTGAGCCAGGATGACAGAACTCGTTTGGCCACATCTGGGAGCCAGGAGATCAAAGGGCCCGGCAGTGAGTCAGGGCAGCGCGCGAGGGGTGACGCTGCTCCCCGGGGACACACGGGCTGGCCAAACCCGGGAGACCTGTTGGTACAGGGCAGGGCATCCCGCAGCCGGGCTGCGGGTAACCATCTGCAGGGTTTGCTCCTCTCCCTGCCCAGTTCCTAATGTTGGGATTAATCCTTCAAACCACAGCATCGCTTCCTGGGACTGAGCCTGAGCCCCAGCACTCCTGGGGACCTGGTTGCCAGTGGGATGGGTGCATGGGGGCTGTCCACCGGCCCTCGGTGGGATCTCTGGGGATGGAGCTGCAAGCCGTGGCATGCTATGGGGGGATCCAAGGTGCCAGGGGAAGGGGCTTCCCAGGGACCTGTCTGAATCTAGGAGGCCACCACTGCTGTTTCCCAGGGCTAGTGTGGGCTTTGTTTTTGTGGAAGTCTGCAGAAAAATGGGTGAGGCTAGTGGCCCCTCTCCCTTGCTTCAGAGACAGCCGTACGGCCAGTGCACTGGGGAATTGGAGAGCTGAGGGGTTTGGAGACCCCTCCTGTATCCCTGGGGATGCAGCAGTGGTAACTTGCAGCACTTGGCGTTGGCCACTTTGGGGTGTGGGAGCGTGCCCAGCCATGGTCCCACGGGGAGGTGGGTGATTTTGGGGCTCCCAGCTGCAAAATGGGTTTGTGGGACACAGGGTTAGCCGGGGTGTCAGGTCCTGGGGTGCAGGGAAGGGGCACACAGAGGGAAGGGGCTTCCTCTCTCCCAAGGACTAACCGCAGGCTGTAACTTCATCTCTTGGCTGTTTGCTCTCAGTTCTTCATTTTTCCAACCGAGTTGGAAAAGTGAGAGGTGGGGAGGGGGTAGTCTTCGGAAAACACCGGGGTTTGCGTCAGGTCTGGTGTGCTGAGCACACGCACCCCCCTTGCCTTCCCCTGCACCCCCTGGCCCTGCATTGTGGAGGGCTGCAGTTTGCCTCCTTTCTGTCCCGGCTGGGGATTAATCTGCATGACAATTAACGGGGCTTGGCGGGGAGGTCTTGCTCTTGGGTTCCTTGGGCATATTCTTGCCGCTGCCGCTTTCCTTTCCAAGTGGGCGCCCAGCCGCCGCCATGTCCCCTGCCAAAGTAATTCTTTGCTTTGGAACCGGGAGACAAAATCTCCTCCATCTTATTTCCGAGGGGTCAGGGAAGGAGTGGGAGCCCCGCTGATCCAACCTTGTTCCCTTTTAACCTATCTCTCCTTCTCTCCCCTCCCTGGCCCCCCCGTTCTCCGGATGAGCGGGGCTGCAGCCAGAGCACGGGTGGCCAAACCAAAGCAAAGCCCAAAAACACACGGGGCCGAGTGGGGACCCTGATGTGCTTCCGCTGGATCATTTAGTATCCGCAGCATCCCGCGCTCCAGGTTTGGGTTCGTGCCGCTTCTGGTGCCGTCTGGCTTTTGCGACGCCTGCTGCGGTGCTGGGCTCTGCTCCTTACTCTTTCCTGTTTCCTTGTTGGTGTGAGGTTTCTTTGGGGGGGGGGAGGTGGGGGGGTGGGGAGGAATGGTGGTCGTGGCTACAGCATCCAGCTTGCGGCATCCAGCTGCCAACCTCTGGAGGGGCAGCCGGGGTGGGGGAGCCACGGTGCGGGCAGGCAGAAGGTGAGCGCTCGCTGCCCGCGCCTCAGCCCCCGCCGCTGCTGCCTGAGCCTCATTGTCTCACTTCTCTCTCCATTCCTACGCCAATTAAAGAGCCGTGTTGCCATTCATGGCCCTTATGGTTTTGTTCAGTTGTCTGTCAGCTCTTGTCAAGCCCTGTCCCCTTCCCCTCCCCCGTTTTCAAAAACAAAACCCCTGACAAACCCCCCTTTGAATCCCCTCTTACCTCACTCCCAGCGTGGGGCCCCATTGACGGGAGATGCCGGCGGCGGCGGCGGGGAGACCGCTCCCCACGCCGCCTTTGTGGGCCACCAGCAGCCCCCCGGCCCCCGGCCTCCCCGCTTCTTGACAGCATTAATTAGATAACTCGGCTCGTCTTTATTTCTCCGAGGGGAGGTGCGGGACGATATTACTTGAGGGAGAAAATATGCCTGTTTTTTTTCCCCCCCTTTATTTTTTGGCCAAGTCCTTGGTTCCATCACTGGTGGAGTCGGTTATTGTGCTGAAAAATAATGAGTTTGCAGGGGTGTGGGGAGAGCCTGGGGGACCCCTGACGCTCCTTATTCCGCCTAAACAGCATCTGCACCCCGGGCTGATGCTGGCGGGAGTCTGGGGTCCCCAGAGCCGCACGCCACCGGCTGCGGAGAGCGCTGCAGGTGGCAGCAGCAGCCTGCGCCAATGCTCGGGCCCCAATTAAATCTCCTCCAAACTCCCACAATTACCAGCTCTTCTTTACTTTTTTTTTTTTTTTACCCCCTATCGCAGGGTTTGGATTAATACCATTTGTTTGCATGGTTTGAGGGCAACGTCTGAACGCACGGGGTGCTGCGCAGAGGTGGGAAGATGGAGCAATAGGTGGCTGCTCGCATCAGCGCCTGGCTCCTGCAAGGGCTGTGAGCCTTCCTCTTCCTCCTCCTCGGGGCACTGAGGTGGTCGGCAGCCACGCTCCGGGAGAAAGCCCTTCCCGCAGCCCTGCCGCTGTGCAGGGAGACTCTGAGTCACCAGGAACAGCCCTGGCTGCTGGCAGCCGTGGGGCCAGGGATGTCACTAGCTGTGGTGGCAGCCACCAGCCGCAGGCACCAAGGTGTGGCTGGCATCCCGCGGCACCTGTGCCTGCTTTCCTGAAGCCTGGCTGCTGACCCGTTTTCTGCAGCATCCTCGGTGGCTGGAGCCCTCTTTTGCTGGTGATAACCGTGGTGGAACTGCTGATGGAACCGCCTGGTCCAAAGGCACTTGGGACCTCAAGAGCAGCCTCCTGAGCTCGGTGGCAGGAAAGATGGCACAGAGGGCAGAGCAGACCTGTGTGGATTGTCCTTTTTGCCTGTTGACTTCCGCTGGTTGTCTCTCACCTGGACTTCTCCTGCTGTGGCATCCGGTGCAGGGACAGTAAAAGCAGAATCTGTATGGAGGGACTTCCTTGCTGCTTGGTGGGTGGCTTTTTTGACTGAAGAACACCTCCGTGAGTGGAAGCGTGCTGCGGGCAGTGGCAGCAGGTGAAGTTTTGAGTCAGCCCTTGCCTGGTGTTGCTTTGGATTCCTTCACCCCTAGGAGAGGGGTCTGCTCTGCAGGAGGGGAAACCAGACCCTTCTCAAAGCTGCAGATTTGCTTTGGGAACCTGGGTCCTCCTTCTGGCTTCCCATTGTGGAAAGACACCACGTGTCCTTTCATGGCGTGTTTTCATGGTAAAATAGGTTCTCTCTGGTCTTCCTTCATTTGCTAATCAGGTGCAACTGGGCCACCTCCCTTCACGTTTTGTCAGGGCTTGGTCTTTAGAGTTACAGCAGCGAGGGTGCAACTTCTGAACAAAGCTCCAAGAGCCATGATGGGATCTCTCCTGCTCCCCAGCTGGGGTGGGTGGTTCTGTACGGGCTAAGCAAGATGCTCACTTGGCCTTCAGTTGTTGAGGCTGGTTAGGGACAGTTACAGTACGAGGCTTTGAATACGAGGCTTATGGTTGCTAACACTGTCTGTGAAGTGTTGGAGTTGCCTCCAGGCATCGCCAAAGTCACTGGCTTCCCTGCGGAGAGATGCAGGGAGCTGAGTTGGGCTGGAGCTTGAGCATGGACTCGTGTGCGCCGCCTTGAGTGTCACTCCTCGTTCTGGGCAGAGAAGGGCATTTTGGTTTCATTTTTCCCCTGCAGCTGGCGTTTCCTGGCCTTCTGCTTAATTTGAACTCTGCCTTGACCATGGCCCAGAGTCGGTCACGGTGCAGAGCTTACCAGGGTGCCTGTGCCGGGGGCTGGGGACACACGGGCTTGAGCATCTTTTCTTCTCAAAAAATGCCGCCATCCCTGGCAACTTGAGGGGTCACTTTTGGGTGGGGTGGGTGCTTATACCAGCCTGTGTCGAGCCTTACAGCTGATAGTAAAGCAACAGGGGGGTTTTGGGGAGCAGTGGAGTTAGAAAATGGCATCCCCATGCAGTGGAGAGGGTCGGGGTGCGGGTTGCCATGGCGACCTGTTTATGCCTCACTGATGTGTCTTGTAAATCCGTTTGGAAACGAGAAGGGCCTTTTGTCTTTGGGAGGGTTGAATGGGCCTCATTAAACCCGAGATGTGGAAAAAGAGCCTTAGAGTGTGTCTGGGAGGGGGACGGGATGGGACAGCCCCGTGGGGCGGCCACAGGGGCTCAGCAGAGGTGCTTCCCCCTGCCTGGGGCTGGAAGCTGAGGGGGGCTGGAAGGTGCCATTGTGAATAACTGAAAAATATCTCTCTGCGCGGCAGAGGCCAAAGGAGCGAAGGAGATACGAGGCTGTTCTCAGAAAGGATTACCTGAAATTGCCGTGTTCTGTGCTGACCACCTCGGCTCCAAAAGGATGCAGCAGAAATAGAAGAGGTCTGCAGAAGGGCAGTGAAAATAATTATACGTAGATTAGCCGGGGAAAAAAAGAGATCGAAGGCTCTTTTTAAAGGAGACTAATAATAGAAGAGCACATAAAAGAAGCGGGATATAAAAGTGTGGGGATTCGCGTGCTCCTATTTACCCTTTCTCGTGGTGATGGATAACTGAACAAGCGAGAAGGCGACAGATACAGATAGGAGGCAGAGGAAAGCGGAAGAACTTTTTATTTAAGTTTAATTAACTTCTTCCATGGGATATCTTTGTTCACAAGAATTTAATGGGAGTCAAAAAGGAGAAAGTGTCCTGTGCTTCTGGGCGCCAGCACTGCTCCTGGAAAGGGCTGTGGATGCTGGTAGCGTACTGGGATGAGATGGGCCATCGGGTTAAGTATGTAATTCTTGTGTTTTAATTGTCCTCGGCTCTCGAGAGGTGAAGTGAGTTGGCTGGTGGGCTGTGGTGCCCCACAGGACTGGCCAGGAACCCCCTGCTGATATACCAGTGTCTGTGGGCAGCCCAGTCCTGCCTGGGATATTGCTGGGAAAACCTGCCCCCATTCCCATGAAACGGGATATCGATGCTCTCGGTTCAAGGTCACAGGGGGCCGTGCAGTTGTCCGTGTGTGGTTTGCTGTGATGATGCTGTTTGACTGCAGCAGTGCTGTGAAGGTACTGCTGTGATGGTCCCAGTATTTGCTACCAACCCCTTGATGTCTCTTGCTTGGCGAAATTGTGGGTTTTGGCAAACAAAGAGGTGGCTGGGCATCACTGGAGGAGCTCTGGAGCGATGGCCAGAGCATGAGCTCTGGAGGGACCCTCTGGTGGCTGAAGTGTGACTGGACTGAGTGGCGCTGGAGGGTCTGGAGGACTCCTCTGTGGACAGGACTGATTTCTTCTAGCTGGTAGCTGAGTATCCTGGGCAGAGAGAGTCCCCTGTGCCTGGGCAGCTGCTGTGAAGCACTAGTGTTGAGTCCCAGAAAAGCGAGTAAGAATAAGGCAGAAAGCGACAGACCTTTAATTCTGCGTGCAGTTGGGCATCAGCAAAGCTCTCGCAGGTTTCAGACTGTTTTCCAGGAGAACACACCCAGTTTGTACATAGAGTTTTAGCTTTTTACTGCATCTTTTTAGCTTGCAGAGCTGTTTCCGATCTGAGGTGGTTCCTAGCTGGTGTGAGCTACGGTGGCTCGTGGGAGCCATGGCCCTGCTGGGAAGATCCATATGCAGCATTGGTATGGAGAGCTGTGCCAACGTGTTCTTCAGCTGCCCATATACCAGGAAAACACACAGCTGCTGCGTGCTAGAAAATGCTGTATGTACTTCAGTTATTGCTGCCCTCCTCTCGCAGCGCCTCACTCTGCTGGGCATCAGCAGTCTTCCTGCAGCCTTCACTGCTAGAAGTAGATGTCCTCCTTGTAAGATCCAGTTATTTTTGGATTTCTTTGAAGAAAACAGCATTTAGCATATGTCATCTTGTATGTATGTCAACATTAATACTTTAGAGCATCTTCTCCAAGGAGGAGATTGTTGTTAAATGTTGTTCTGTTTTCTGCAAAGCCTGAAATAAGGTGAGAAGCATCATGTTTCTTGGAAATGGGGAAAGGTGATGCTGCCCCAAAGATTTTGTAGTTTATGTTGTGCAAGGAGCGCCTGGGCTTGGGTGGAGAGAGGTTGGTGGAAAGCCTGTCAACCCATTCTTTTAAAAGATTATATTTTCAAGCAATTTACTGGTCATGTTCTCCCTAAGGAAGAGCTGAAGGACTGCTAGCGTGTTTGTAAAGGTGCCAGATACCGTATCTGCAGGACAGTTGTGTTTGCAGCTGTTGCTGTGAACGTGTTAGCTTGTCCACGTTTAACCGTGACCCACTCTGCTAGCCTGTGCATGCCCACGCGGAGAAGAAGAGGAGCCTGCGTGGTGGGGGGGGGTGTGTGTGGAGGAGGGGTGGTTTCACACCCAACACGAGTCCTGAGCTTGCTCTGGCCAAACCTGCATGGTTTTCCCTCTCACCGCATGTTCGTGGGCTTGTTGAGCCTCTAGCAGCAGTGGGATGGAGCAGGTCATCCCTGTGTGATGCTAGTTGAGGTCTGCTGGTTGCAGGAACCCTGGTGCTGCTGGAGCTTCTTGGCATGGCTGGTGTCCCACAGGCCAGAGCAGGAAGCCACGGACTTGTGACCTGGCAGGAGACTTGAAGGGAGCTTCACCGGCCTCTTAAGTGGCTGCTCCTCCTTGAAGTCGATCTGTGAGCTTCTCTGCTGCTGGTGGAAGGACGGTGTTCTGTGCCTGTGATTGCACCAGGGTTCCCAGTCATCCTCGGTGTGCAGAGCCGTTGGGTGGGTCTGTGCCTGGCCTTTTTGGGGTTGAACGGCAGGGCTGGGGGCAGCTGGCACCGCGGAGCTGGTCTGTACTCCTCCGGGGAACATGCCAGTGCTGTCTGGCTGGGCACGACGTGGGGATGCAAGGGCTGCGATCCATCCCTGGACCCTGGGCAGCCCCACTGCGTATTTCAAGGGATTATCGTCTTTTATCACCCCATTCATCTTCCTCTCCCAGCAAATCATCTCCCCGATGCCAGGATGGCTGCCGCTGACACCAGGCACTGGAGGAGCCCATGGCTCTTCCAGCAGGTCCCACTTGTAGCCCCTGTGTCACTCTGTCAAATTCTACTGGAGCTTTTTGGAGCCCGTGATGGTGAGCGGGGAGGTTGCCTGGTCTGCAGAGGACTGGGGGTCCCACCAGCGGCCCCCCAGCTCGGGGCAGGGGAGAGGCTGCTCTTTAATCCCGTCTCTCTGCTCTGGCATCCCAGCGTCCCGTTGCCAACAGAGCTCCCCTTGTTTACCCAACTCGGAGGAATCGATTTACAAGGCTCACAAATACCCTTTTCACCTTTCCCATCAGAAAACACCTCCCGAAACAATGAGGAAATTGGATGCTGCCACCTGATCGCTCCCAAGGAACCTGCAGGGCCGGGAGCTGGGGGCCGGGGGGCCTGGGAGCTGGGGTCCACAGGCCGGGAACGCCTGGCTGGGATGCTCCTTGGCGGCTGGCACGGCTCTGTGGGTGGGCAGCCGCAGGTGCCACCTAAAAATCACTTTGAGGGGCTTCAAGTAATGAAGCTGGTGATAACCAGCACGGGGGCCAGTGCTTTCTGGCTGGTATGCTCTGTTCAGCTGGGTGCAGTTTGCAGCACCCACAAAAGAATTTTTTTTTAAACTTCAGTGGCTGTAGTTAATCTTTCCCACCACCTTTGACACCAGCAGAAAGGATGCTGAGATGTTATCTGTGAGCTGCTAACTGGTGGCAGTACCAATGCTAAATAAATAGAGCCTGAGCCACCATCCTGCTCCCAGGTGATGGGAGAGGTAGAGGAGGGTGATCTGGGGGGAAAAGGTGAGAAGCTGCATGTGTGGAGGGACCCTGCTGGGTGCTGTGGGGTGGTTGGGGCACTGGGTTGGGGTGCTGGGTGCCTGCTCATCACCTTTCACAGCAGGGCTGCAGCACATGCCATGCAGGATTAGCCCCGAAAGCGCTGGGCACTCACTGGTGAGACACTGGTGGTGCGTCCATCTCCCTCCCATTGCAAGGTTCATGCTGAGCTGGGGCAGATCGTGGGCAGGGGTCTGCTCGTGTCCCCGAAATGGGGGCAGAAACTGGGTTTTCAGGAGGTTATGGCTTCAAGCAGCAGCTGTCCTCCCTCTCGGTGCCCTGCTGCTCTGCTGGACCCCAAATTCAAGTTAGATGTCTAAGAATTAGAGCGTGTGTCTGAGGCTGCGTCCCAGAACGTGTTATTGTGCAGGTGTCAATCTTAGTTTCAGCATTAAGGTTGACTTGAATTTTGATGTTTCTTTTTTCCCCTCCCCACCTTAACACAGGGAAATCAAACTGTACCGTACGGAGGATACAGCAGATCCCCCCCCCCAATTATTGTGTTTGCTCTGAGGGCATGATGAATTTTCCTATTAATTTAAAAGATCTGTTCATTCTTCCCAGTTAAGATAAATTTGAAGATGTGTCCTTGTTAAGACAAGTCATGAGTATAATTCTTTTTTGCCTTCAACTGTCCTTCTGAAGTAAAATTTCTGATACTCCGCTGTAATACTGCATATAGGCAAATTATGACAATTTTTGGACACTTTTTTCTCTGCTGTTCTTCTGACAAATGTTGCTTTTCACAGTCTGTATTTTGAAGGAGAACTTCCTGGAGAACTGGCCTCTTGCATGATGGGGAAGAGTTGTCAGTCTTCCCTAGGACAGCCGTCACAAGCCATTACTTCAGACAAAAAAAATCATATTTTTGGGAAAAAAAATGTCAATGTATGGTTAAAGAGCAGAGAGAGAGGTGTTACACTTCAGGTGTTTCTCATCACTGCTCGTGCTGCCCAGCCTCTTGTCTGGGAAACAGCCGTGCTTTTAGAGAAGAGAGGGAGGACACTAAGGGGGAAATGGAGGAGAAAAAATCAGGGAAATTGGAGGACAAAGGGTAAAATGTGTGTGTGCAGGCTGGAATGCAGCTGGCAGGGAGCAGTGGTCAGAGAGAGCACCCCGAAAAGCCCCACGTAGTGCTGGCTGCATGCAATGGAGAGCTGCCTGCTTTGGCTGGTAGCTCTGTCTTGCTTGATGTTCCTGTAGGAGATCTGGAAAATGTTCCTGGGCTAATTCCCAGGCAGAAGCTGTGTTTTTCTGAAGCTGAGACTGAGCGTTCATAGAAGAAATATGGCTTGTAATTTTATCCTTAAAACTAATAAACCAAACATAGGTTGTCTTTTGGAATTTTCTGGGATGAAGAAGTGCCAGCAGGATGTGGAGCTGGGATGTTCTTAGCTCCCTTGATTGCTTTATGGCCTCTCCCCTGCTTAAAAATCAGCTTGACCTGATCCCAGACAGCCATGCCGTCAGCGCAGGCTGGTGTCGCGTGGACCGGTCGGTTTGCAGGTGTTGGCCAAGGCTTTGGCCAAGGAGGTGTGATAGTTTCTCCTGGTATGGAGATGGGGGATGGATAGGAGCCTTCTCCTCCTGCTCTCGCGTTGCAAGACATCTGCTTGACTTGTTTGTGGCTTCCTGTTTGGCATCTTCTGGGCAGGAGGGAGCTGGCAGGGGCTGGAGGAGGGAATTTGAGTCACTGGGGAGTCCTGTGCCAGAAAGCCTCTGACTCAGCCCAGCCGTGGAGAAAGGAGTGTGGGATCCAGCTGCCGCTCGGGGTGGGAACCCGTGAGTGAGCGTGCAAGTGTGCACTTGCGCCGCATGTCTGCGGCCTGGCGCGGGGAGGGAGGGGCAGGGGCTCCTCTGCATCTCCTGCTGCACAGCTCCTGGGATTGCGTCAGGGCTCCGGCCGTGGGTGGGGGAAGCCTTTATCGCTCCCAAGGCTTTGGAAGCAGCGTGCTGGCCGGGGGCCAGCTGACCTACTTGGTAGCGTGCAGGCGAAGCGCAGCTCACCTGCCGGCAGCGCTGGGGATGGAGCCGGGCTCTGCCGTGCCAGCGGGGCGGTATGGTGTCCCACCTGCACAAGCCCTTCAGGGGTTAAAGTTTCCTGCTCTTTCATGAGGCTGCCTTCTTCCAGAAGTCATGACTTTTACAAAACTTAATTGCTCCCTGCAAGCCTGCATGGCAAAGGCGCAGCCACTGCACCGGCGGTGCCGGGGTTGGGATGATCCCAGCTGTCCCCTGTGCCTGATGCCCCATGGCCATGGTGCTGCTTTGGCTACCGCTGGAGGCAGCGTGGTGGAGGCAGAGCCGCAGCTGCGCAGGGAGGTTGGGGCAGATAACCCACCTGAATCCAGCTCCCATGTTCAGAGCAGTGTGGGTGAAGAGCACCGTACCCCCTGTCCCTGTGCCTTGCCTCTATTCTAGGGGTCGGGCAGGCGCTGGGGCTGCCCCTTCTGACCTGCCAAGCTGGTGGAGAGGTGCAGCTGATGTCTGTCTGGCTGTCCCTCCCACTGCTACAGTTGGCACGGAGCTCCGGAGCCCTTGCCAAGGGCATCGGGGTGTGCGTGGGCTTGCGCTCCGCCTGCCACCTCTGAGCCCGGTCGGTCGGCGTGCAGATCTGCTGGGGCTCCCGCAGCCAGAGGCCGGGAGCCTGGGCAGCTCAGGCATTGGTTTCAGCTCTGTGGCTTCTTGCTAAGACTTGTACCAGAGCCACGGAGCAGGTTGGTCTTGTGTGTTTGGTCTTCCTTCCGCGGTGCCTGCAGCCCCAGCCAGTGCAGCTGGCTTGGGGGGAGAAGATGTCCCGTCTCCCTGTCAAACTGCTGGGGTGGGATGGGGCGGGGACTATCTGTGTCTAGGAGCAGAAGGGAAAGCCATGGACATGTAGCCTGCCGAAGCATGCGATTCGGTTTTTGCCATGCCCAAATTACACGAGGGAGTTGCAGCAGAGATAACTTTGCAGGAACATCCATTCCCACCTTATCTTCCATCAAGAACGTGTTACATTGCCTACATTAAAGTAGATGCTCTGCTGCTTCCCTCCTTGATGCCCTAATCATCTACTTCATGCTGGGGAAAAAAAAAAAAAGTCAGAGTATTGCTCCACAATAATGAAATCTGAATGCTAATTATCAACATATTGCCTTCGTTTCCTTCACAGTGCCCTGCCTTCCAGCCCCAAATAGCTTTCCTCCTTCCTTGCTCCTCTCCATCCGGTCCTCCCACGCTCCTGGGCACGCCATTGAGCCTGGCTTCGTAGAAGTTGTCCTGCAGGATGCTTCCCTCCCTTCCATTTAAGGACAGGAATTCCTCAGGGAGTCAGGGCGTGGAAGGGATCCCTCCCCATGCCCCATTGTCAGGACTTCTCCCCATGCTTAATTATCGCCTGTCCCTGCAAGAAACTCCTTGCCTGGCCGTTGGGCAGAGCCGTGGTGTCTCCAGCCTGCCTGCTCCACAGCTCTTTGTGGGAAGACTCCATTCACTTTTGGGTGCCAGGCTTGGGTCTGGGAAGGGTGCTCACTCTCGTTGTGGCAGGAGGTGTGGGGAACAGGGCTGAACCAAGCAAGCCCCTGTTTTTGTTGGTGGGAGCCCACACTGGCTCCTTGTGCATGCAGTGATAGTGAAAGAAGAGGAGAGCTTTATTTTGGTGTCAAAAAACATCTTGTGGAGAGAAAACAGAGTGTAAGCCCAAAATAAATGGTGTGAAAGCGGGACTGTGTGGGGGTGGGATGGTCTGGCATGGCTCCCGCTGCCTGCCCTCGACTGTGTGGCTAACGTCTCACCCTCCTCTCTTCCAGGTTCATGACTGGGAAGGGACTGGTCATCTACCCGGAGATTGGGGATAAACTGGACATTATCTGCCCCAAGGCGGAGCCGTCCAAGCCTTACGAGTACTACAAGCTGTACCTGGTGAAGAAGGACCAGGCAGATGCCTGCAGCACCGTCATGGACCCCAATGTGCTGGTGACGTGCAACCGGCCTGAGCAGGAGATCCGCTTCACCATCAAGTTTCAGGAATTCAGCCCCAACTACATGGGCCTGGAGTTCAAGCGGCAGCAGGATTACTTCATCACATGTGAGTCGCCATCCTCTTCCTCGCTGCCAGCCCCAGCTTGGGGGGGCCGTGGGGGCCTGGAGAGTGTCGCCAGGCGCTTGTTCGCAACTTGGCTGGTGCAAAGAGCTGACACGTACGGAAAAAATTTCCTGCTGGATGGGAGAAGAGGGAGGAATGTGTCGCTGGCCAAGCAGGTCACTGGCTGGTATTTGGCTGCTGTGCTGTGCCTTGTGCCCCCTGCCCTGTTCAGGACCAGGTGCAGAACCATGTCCCCCACCCAGAGTGAACCCTGGCATGGAGGGGCAGCGTGTATCTGGAGCTTATTTTTTTGCAGCTATCTTCCTCTGAGGCTGGAGGTGTTGCAGGGCATTTCTTGTAGGGCTTGCCCTGGGTGAGCTCCCGGTGGGGCAGCTGGGATCAGGAGAAACAGGGGACCAAAGAGATGCTCATCCTGCCTGGGCACTGCCTCTGAGAGCAGCCCTGGCAGCGGGAAGCTGCCGGTGGTGCCCAGTCCTTGCTGTGGTCTAAATGGCTGTAAAATTCTACGTACTGGCCTGTACCTGCTGTTTCTTTGTTTAACGTGGCTTTACAGAGGGGGAAGGGAAGGAGGGCTGAATTTTGTTGGAGCGGGTGGTCTGTGTGTGCAGGGGGCCATTGCACAGGGATATATCTGGCTGTCGGATCCAGCGTGGATGCAGGGAGGACTCTGGGGAGCTCGGCTCTCCCTCGGTTTGGTGGCACTGGACTTGGCAATGCCTGCCAGCTTGCTCTTACCCTGCTCGCCGCCTTCTCCACCTCGCTGTTTCTGCCTGGCTCGGCGCATCGCATGCGAACCTGCGGCAGAGCAGCCGACAAAGGGCACGGTGGCCACGCGGCTCATGTCTCCCCTTGCCATCACATGCCGCGGGCTCGCCGGCGAGCGGCCCAGCGCAGAGGTCAGCCGGCTGCGTGGGAGGTGAGCACTGAGCCGTGGGAGCCGATGCTTTCTAGTCGGTAAACAAAATGTATTTTTAGCCTGAAATCTTTGCCCTCGGAGGGGGTGGTGAGGATGTTGCAGGCAGCTGTGGGCAGGAGGTGCTCTGCCATAGCGCAGTGCCATGGTGGTGCTGCCAGCCTGTATTCACCCCAGCAAGCCCTACCTGGGGCTGCCTGTAGTTTTGCTGCAGAATAGTTTGAGTAAACCCGGTGTGCAGAAAGCAGCTGGGACAGGCTCCGGCAGGTCAGCCCTGAGTCCACCCCTGCGTCCTTTGTGGTAGATTTTGATTAGCGCTTCCGAACGCGTGGCTGAGCATGGGGTGGTGACAAAGGGGCTCGTGGGGGTTTCTAGTGACCTGTGCGAGGCACCGCTTGGCTGTAGGAAGGGTGACAGTGGGGAGGACCTGGCGCAACAACCCGCTCAGCCTGCTCGGCACGGCGGCGGTGCCGGCAGAGACCAAGGGCTGTGCAGGACTGAGTCACTGGTGGGGCCGGTCTGTTCTGAGAGCTGCCATTGCTCTGTCACCTTCACTGGCTGCTTCTGGGACCATCTGCCTGGTGTCACTCAAGGGGCACAGGTGGGGGTCATCAGCTTTCCAGCCATCAGGGATACAGGTGACCCTGGCTGCAAGCCTGGGTGCCCCAGGGATGGGCTGGGGATGCCAAAAGCCCTGTCACAGGACCCTGCGCGCTCCCATCTACCTCACCGCGAGTAACCAGGGTTGTCTCCAGCCTGGTGGCTCTGAGACCCCGAGAGGTCAGCACTTCTGGTGTCCCTTAGCTGATGCAAGGCTTAATTCAACAGCAGGCTTTCCCTGCAGTGAGCAGAGAGTGGGGAGAGGGGCTGAATGCAGAGCCATGAGTCTGCCTTTTGTATGTCAGGCAAACATCTTGAAGCACTTGGTCAGCGGCTCTTCTGTGCTTGGAGGTCAAGTTCAAGCAGCGGCATGGTTGTCAAGCTAATGAGAGCTGAAAGCGGGGTCCTGCCTCGCGCCCCACTGCTACGTCCCCTGGGACCCTCGGGCTGCAAATAGCCCCCAAAGACAAATACATTCCCCAGAGTGAGCTCAGGAGCCTAACAAAGCCCTGGGGAGGAGAAACATGGGGGTCCCTTGCATTGCAACATAGCCCGGCAGGAAGGTGCAGGCAGGGCAGGCAGAGTGACTTACCAGGCTCTGAATTGCACAAGTTTTAAGGAGCTGCTTTGCATTTCACACGAAAGCTCTTGCTTAAGTTAAATCACCCTCTAGTAGCTTTCGGTGGTGTTTTCACAAGCGGCCGACGGCACGCTGCCGAGTACAAGCGTGGCTCCCCAAGGGCCTCCATGCCTTTGAGCCAGTGCCAGCTCCCCTCCAATGCTGCCAGCACACCTGGGTCACCATCACTCCGGCTCGCTGCACCTCCGACGGGATGCACAGCCGGGATTTTGCAAGCTGCGCTGTGCTGGCAAAGCAAAGCCGTCACAGCGCAGCTTGCACAATCCCGGCTGTGCATCCCGTTGGAGGTTTGGCTGAGGCTTTTAAACTCATTGCGTTTTTACCCCAGCTTTTGTCTTTATATGACTCTGCTACCAGCAATGGGAATCTTCTCCCATAGCTAGAAATTTTTTTCTATATTTGTAATGCAGTCCTGCTTTCATCCCAAGGCGGGGGGGATCTCCCCAGAAGCTGCCATAAACTCCTATTTATCCTCTTATTTCCCAGTCTCCCGCTGTAGCATCTTGGAGTCTGTATAGGGATGTGGGGAGCGGGGTGCTCAGAGCGTCTCTGTGGGATCCCCCTGTCTCTGCTCAGGGAGTCGGCAGTGCCCTCTGCACCCTCCTCAGACCGTTTCTGACTTTAATTTCTCTTGACTCCTCTGCGCTTTGATGCGAGCCCCCTCGGCGCTGGGAGCGAGCAGCCGCTGCCAGCTGAACTTTGGCCCCTGGGTGGGCTGAGGATGCTCCTGTGATCTGGCCGTACCCTCTGCCGAGCAGCCCCAGGAGCTCTTTCTGCCAAGAAATAAAATAGCCAAAAAAACAAAGTCAAAAGTCTCCTGAGCAGACCACCCACGTGTTGTCTTTTTTCTTTCTTTTTTTTTTCCTTTTTTTTCCCCCTTCCCCTCCCCTCTCCCCAAGCTTTGCCTTCATGTACAAAAGGTTTTTTTTTCTTCTTTTCATTTGCTGGCGGCCCTAAGCTGGGGGAAGTGATGCTGACGCAGAGGGAAGCAGGGCAGCAGTGGGACGTGTGCCACTTGCCCCCCACCTTCCCCAGGAGGCTGGAAAACCTCCCCACTGAAGCCAGGGGGCTTCCCGGGGTCCCTCCCCATTCAGGGCTGCTCCACGCCCTTGCCCTCGCCTTGGATATGCCAAGCCTTGTTTAGGGCCACTTTTGTCACGGAGGGACATGGCCCCAGCCCTCGGCTTAGCAATGAAAAAGGCTTTTGAAAGCGAATGTAACCTCTCCTCATCCTCTCCGAAGCCTTGCACTGAGCCCCTCAACGCCAGCCCCAGGCTTCGTTAAAAGCATCTTTTCTCCCAGGGCTGATGCCTCTTCCTAAGCCTTTTCGTAAAGAGCAAGATGTGGCAGCTCCTGCCTGCACATCAACCCCTGAGATAGAAGGACGTGGGGTCCAGCAGGACATGGGGCACAGTCCTCAGGATGGGGCCCTGAGAGGTCAGGGAAGCTGGGAATTTAGAAACTAAATGTTTTGCTCCATGGCAGACTTTGGGTTCAGGGCAGCCTGGGGTTTCTTCTGTCCTTGGTCTCCTGTGGCTGCCTCTGTCCCTGTCCTTGGTGTCTGTCTCCTGTCCACTCCCTGCAAAACCATCGTACGCTGTGGGCAGAGGGAGGGAAGCGTGCAGTGGTGACTCTCCTGGGTGGCTCCTCCTGCTGTGCTTATGTGGGAGGTAGGAAGGTGAGGAATGAATTCTTGCTTTTTGCCCCAGAATAAAGTCCTTTTTGGGGGATCTGCGCCAAGCACAAAGCCATGGGCAGGCTGCTGGAAAGGTTGATGGGGACTCCAGGGTAGCTTGTACTTGCAGACCTGTGCGCAGATGCGAGTGCTGCTCCCCTTCCCCAGCCTGGTGGTGAGGTTTGAATCCTTCACACCGGCCTCATCGAGGCAGAAGGTGCTTCTGGCTCATTAGCAGGTGTGCGGTTACTCTTCCCTTCATCCCTGCCGAGCTGGTAGAGAAGCTGGTTGCTTCTGAATGGCTGAAATGGGAGAGAAGAATGTGTCTGAGTGCTTAAGAGTAATCCATCCGATTGCTTTTTGGGCTAGCAGGAGCAGAAGGCTATAGGAAGATGAAAACTGAAGACTGTTTTGTGAAGGTGCTGTCCTAGAGGTGAAGTAGGGGTCCTGCTTTGCGCCTGTGGGTCATCTGCCCAGGATCTGGGAATCTGGCTGTACCAACATTTCTCCTCAGCCTTGGTTTTTACCAATTCTGATGATCTTTCTCTGCTTCCTTGGCTGTCTGTGTCCCTCTCAGGTAGCCTTCCCCCTCCCCCCCCCACCTCGTGTCTGCGCTCCTGGGATGCTCGTGGGCAGCTCCGGCCCCCGCCATGGCTTAGCCAGCCATGCAGGTTCGGCTCTCTCCACCTCTCCTCCTAATTCACTTCAGCTCTTAATTGCGTTTGCTGCTACTCTTTGAACTTGCTCCAGTTTTACTATCTCTGGTAATGAGGTGCCTAGATGGAGATGCATTAATCCCGATGTCCTGGCAGCGGGGTGGCGTGAGGAGGAGCTCCCGGCGCAGCTTCCCACCATGCAGGATCTCTGGATGCGGCCCAGCGGTGCCCTGCCTGCTGCTGGTGCCACCACGCTCTGGCAGGGACATGCCTCTCGGGTGACGTGTTCTTCAGCCTACCACTTGCTTCATCCTTGGGTGTGGTGGAGGTCCCTGGAACCCTTTCTGTGTTTGAGGGGAGACAGGAGAGCGAAGACCCCCAGGCAAAGCCTTGCTCAGCCTTTCAGTGCTCTCCAGGCAGCTGTTTGCAGATGTGATAGGCAGCAATTTGGCCAACAAGCGCAGTGATGTTTTTCCAGGTGAGGGTCTCTTGGCCATCTCTGTGCCAGGCCCTGGGCAGCGCCGCTGTGTCCCACCTCTTCTGTGAGCCTGTTTAAGGCAAGGAGACCTCATTTCATGAAAACACTAAAGCAAAAGCGAGGCCCCGGTAGATGTTTGCCCAATAAATCTACGCTGGTTATTGTTAGTCTTTAAGCTCTTCAATCCATTTTTGATGTAATAATGTTTGTAATCCAATCTAACACTTTCTGGCAGCAGGATTCAGTGAGGCCAGATATATTACCCTGAGTGTTTCTTTAAACCCCTTGTCTTGCATTTCTGTTTTTAGATGCAATTAGACTTAACCTGGCAAGAATTATTTGTTGTAAACCATCACTGCCTCTGTGTTATGGGCTTCGTTCCTGGGCCTTTCTACATCAGCATTTTTCTATAGCTTGCAGTTCAGCATGGAGAAGGGGGTCACCTATATACTGCCAACTGCCAGAATCCTCCTTCCTTCTTTTTTTTTGGAACACGTTGCCATACTTGCTTTTCTGGCTGTACTCCTCCAGCTTCTGAAATAGCTGCCGTTGGTTTGGGAAGCCATTACCCGATGCCAGCATGTGTGAGAATGTCTGCGGAGCCGCTTGAAGCTCCTTCCTGCAGCCCTTGGTATTTAATAATTTCCTCCCTCATTCCTTCTGCCCTGGCAAGTGCTGCACTGGCTACCCGTCTCCGATGGGTGCCGTGCCGGGGGGGGGCCGGGTGCAGCCCCCCAGGTGGTTTGTCATCCCGCCAGCTCTTTGCTGGCTTTCTATGCTGATTGCATTTGAATGTGGCCACTTTCATGTGCTCCTCATCTTCCGTCCCACAACTTGTTTGGTGAAGATGAGTTGAAAGCAAAAGTGCCGTTTGATGCTGTGATGAGAGCTATGAACTTCTGCTGATAAAAACCCAATTAACTGGCTTCCTCATTCTTCACCCAAATGGGCCAGCGCTGTCCTCGTCCCACCAGCTTGCGACATACCTGTGGCGACGTGGAAAGCCTGGGCGAAGCAAAGCCATCCTGCTGTCATAACTGTCTGGTTTTGGGGACTGGCTGTCCTCCTCCATACCCATCCTGCTGGGAGCTGGTGGCAGAGGGTGGATGAGACCTCCTCCCTGCGGGAGATGCTGCGTGGGAGCCGACGGGCTTGCACTGGAGACAAACGGGTCTCTAACGGTGTCCCGCTCCCAACTTCAAAGCCTGGGCACTGGACATGTCAAACCCAAATAATGGCCCTTAGACAACACGCGGTTCCTTGTCTTGGAGGCTTGTCTGAAGACCGTGACCACAGTAAATGCGATTTTGTTGAGCCCTGTCCCTTAAGCCTCTGCCTCTTTTCTCTTCTCCTCCTCCCTCCTGACCTTTTCGGCTCAGCGCTGTCCCCGGACAGCCCCTGGCAGCTGATCTCATAGCTCAGCCTTTCACAGCCTTAATAGGGATGAAAAGCCCCATCAGAAAGGGCCAGTGTCCTGCACCCAGCCAGGAGGTAAATACCCAGCGCTTTGATCTGCTCCTGGGCCGGGGAGAGGGGGGGCCCTGCCTGCAACAAAGGCCCTGGCCGGGGCTGCCCATGCCCGCTTGGCTCTGGCTGCTGGGCACCAGGTTGTGTCTGCCCAGGGAGTCGGGCTGCCTGCCTCTGTGGATGCGCTTCCGTGGGAGGAAAGATTGCCGAGAGCAGCTCTTTAACACTGACGTGACCCACTAGTAGAAAATAAAACGTGTTTAACTTCTCAGTGCTCCTGAAAACCGAGGTGATGAGCAGAGGTGACGTGTAGCCCGGACGATGGTGGCAAGGAGGTGACATCCAGCTAGTACCCATGCATCGCCTGCCGGGTCCTACTCTGCACCCCTTGGTGCTGCTGGAGCAGTGCGACTCGACCTGCCCCCCTGGCAAGGTGCCCCCTTCGCAGCTGTGGTGGAGGACCAACGCTAAAGCAATCCCTGTGGTTTTGTGGTGCACGCTGTGGCCATGCCTCTGTCCCTGTCCTCTTCCTTCCCACCCAGCTCCCGCTCCCCCCAGCAGGTCTGCAGCAACAGGGCATGGGGATCCTAGGGAATCTCCTGGAGCTGCAGGTGCATGGATGCTGCAAGACCCTACTCTGCCTCTGAGGACTTCCTTCCTAACACTGGAAGTGATTAAAACTTGCCTCCTTTTGGACTAAACTTCCAGGAAGCGACTTGAAAGGCAGAAGAAGCCTTCAGCTTGATGAAGACTTGAAAAAAAAATCCCAGCATACA
Organism: Chionis minor; assembly: GCA_013398295.1. Taxonomy (NCBI): domain Eukaryota; kingdom Metazoa; phylum Chordata; class Aves; order Charadriiformes; family Chionidae; genus Chionis; species Chionis minor. The sequence goes on along the minus strand of VZSF01009458.1, from coordinate 1,547,828 downwards.
GGATTGGCTGGGAAGGAACTGCAGCAGATAAGTGCAGGCAGCTACTTCCATGGCATATTTTTTTAAATAACCACGTGTTCATCAAAACCCTCTGCCCAGCTTTTCTCCTGGATCCCTGTTGCGCTCTGCTGCTCTTGTACCTGTGGTGTTTTCTTGCTGCCAGGGTGCCAGGAAGAGAATTGTGGGCACCACCACAGCTCCCACCTGGCCTCAAAGGCTGTGTGTGGTAGATTGAGCTGCCAGGTGATCGCCTGGGGGGCTGTGTGGCCGTGGGTGCTGGGGTGGACACAAGCTGTCAGACCAAGAGCTGGGGCTTCCAGGAAGTGATGCCATGCTTGGACAATGAGACGTGCAGAGCGCGAGCAGGTTTGGCGTTAATGAATTGCAGCGCGCAGCCCTTCTCCATCTGCAATTTCTAATAATCTGTGTTTTGAATGCTCTTGACCAGGCTGGCTGTGCTGGGGAGGGCTGCCTGGGTTGCACGTGGCACCTTTAAAAGCTTCCCTTTCCAGGGAGAATTGGTTTTTCTTGCCATTTGAAGTTTCTTTGCCCTAGGAACGATAGTTTTGCTGCTGCTGCTGCTGTGTAATGACAGCGCTCTTTGATCCCTCCTGGCAGCGTGGAGCGGGTGTTAACACAGCTACTTGAGAGCCGGCTGTGGCAGGCAGGTGGGGAGCAGCGGGGTCGGGGGGTGGCTGCTCGCCCCTCTGCAACGGGGGTCAGCCTTAACTTGGGGGGTAGAGAGGCCCTTTCCTCCATCTTTCACTTAGCGAGGGGGCAAGTCCTCATCTGGATACTCAAGGGCTTATTTTGCATATATTGGAACTCTCCAGATTCTATAACTCGGGGTGTTGCTGATGACCATTAGGTCCATGTGCTGGCATCTGTCTGGAGCAGAGGGCTGAGACCCAGGGTCCTGCTGGAACCTGAGGGTGAGGACGTGTCGGCTCTGCAGCTGGTGGCCTCTGGCCGGGGCAGTGCGGATGCCGCTGTGCTTGCTCCCCAGGGAGCAGTGGGCACTGCTCTGCAGAGGTGTTGGCGAGCTCCTGCTCCTCCTGCCCTGGGATGAAGCGCTGTGAGCCCACGGTGATCCTGCTCTGAGCCGGGCTCCGGTCCCCACGCAGGTGTAACACCGGTGGGTGCATGGCAGCAGTGGCTGCTCCCCTGTGGAAGCAGGGCTGGCTCCTGTCCCGGCTGTGGGGTTATTTGCAACTCTGGGCCAGGAGTTACACCAATGTAAACTTCCCCACTGCCAGCAGATTCCTGATGCTTATGCAAAGTTTACCTTTAATTGCAGTGGGGTTTCCTCCTGGCTGTCCCACAGCGCACCCTGAGCTCCTGTCCCTCCCTACACCTCCTCGGCTCCCCACTGCTCTCCCAGGCAGAAGATTTGCACATGAATCAACCGCACCAGTCCCTGATAACTTTGATTTTTTTTTTTTCTGAGCCACCTCCAGCCCAGCGCCAGGGCAGCGGAGCTGATCTTGGCATTGGCCTCGCTGGTTGAGGGTGTCACTGTCCCCCTGTGAGTCCCTCTCCGTCCCCTTCCCGACATTTCTCAGTCAGAGTCACAGATGTTTTGCTACCTAACTGAAGAGATTTACACCCTGTTAAAATGCAATAAGTGCTTTCCTCCTCTCCTGCTCCCAGTGGGGCCCACAAATGACTCTGGCAGAGCATCAGGTGGAGAATTACATGGCACTTTTTTCCTGACCTATAACCAGCTGCTTGGGGCTACCGCAGAGACTGTGCAAATAACCTTTCTCTTCCACCGACACTCCTTTTTTTTTTTTTGGAAGGGGGGGGATAAACCTGAAGACAAAGGCTTTATTTAGTGCCCTGGTCTCTCCAAGCTGTGCAGGGAGCGCGGCTCCGCGTGCTCCCAGGCGCGGGACAGGGAGCTTGCAAGGCTTTTTTACATGGACATCTCAGCAGCGTTGGTGCACAAGCAGTGGTCTTGTGACCAAGAAGCGCTTCCCAGCCTTGATGAGGTTACCTGTGATGTAGCTGTGACACTTAATTATGATGCTACTTGGGATTGGTTATAATTTTTCCATCAGAAAGCTATTTTTATCGGAAATAAGGTTTTCACTTGTGTTGCTTGTGTTAAAGTGTCATTGTCCATGGGATACTTCAGTGTTTCCCTTTTGTTCTCCCTTTGCTCCAGGAAAGCACGCTACACAGTCCCAAAGCAGTGTGTAGGTCTGGCAGTGATACCGTGGCACATGAGGATGAGTGTGGGTGCATGGTGTTCTCCCTTTTTACCCCCTTAAGCTAGCTGGCACTGCTGGATCTCCACTTTGCGAATGTAGCTGCCACTCTTTATAAGGGATCCGGCTAATTTAACGTTTTTGTTCATCTGTATGGGGGGCTGACCCTGGCCAGGAGGAGGTGAACTCCATCCCAGCCAGACCCAGTGCTATAATTTTCATTCCTATTTCCAGAAGGCTATTTGAACCTGGTGATTTTCACGTTGTGGTGCGTTTGCTGAAGCAAGAAGCGCAGGCTGGGATGTCTGGGCTCCCCAGGGCATGCAGCGAGTGGTCTGTCCTCTGCAGTCACCCCAGCTGTCCCCTGCTTGCCATGTGCAGGGGTTCCGCTGTGCCTTGGTCCTGGCTAGCAGGAGCAGCCAACCAGGCTCTCCTTTGGCAGCAAAAATTTGTATGATTTTGCAGCAACACAAAATTATTACTATAGCCAATTCAGCCCGAATCAGCTCCGTTTGGTTATTTCCTCATGCCTTGCTTGGATACCCACGGGCGCTTGGCCATACCTGCTTGCTCGCCCTTGGTGGGAGGAGTTGGTCCGAGGTTGCAGTGGGGAGGCATTTCCCTCCCCAGTGCAGGGAGAGTGTTTTTATATATAAAATCTATTTATTTGGCCAGGCAATTCCAGTGCTGGGTGTGCGGTGCTGGTGGACGTTAGCATCCCCTTCCCTTCCAGCTGCACTTGGGTCCTCCAGTGCTTCCCATGAGGATCTAGCGCTTTGGAGAGCCAAATTCCCTGGCAAGCACCATAGCCATAAACAAGACCTTTGCGTTGGCCTGCAGCTGGGTTTGCCATTTCCCCCTCCAGCTCCTCACTCTGCTCGGTGTGGGCATATGCTGGCAGATGGGACGTTGGGTTGGGAGCGTGCTGCTCTGCTGTGGCTTCCACCGTGCCCACTGAGCCCCAAGAGCCGCCTCTGCTCGCAGCTCCCAACTGCTCCGGAGGGTTGATACCATCAGCAAAACCGGAGCCATGGGCTGGGGGGAGCTGCGGGGGCAAACTGTGCTCCCACACCTGGCTCTGCCACATGCAGATGTGGTGGTGGGAAGTGGCATGGCTGTGCTGGAGGGGCAGCATGGCCATGAACCTCAGCATGCCGTCGCCCAGCGCACACTGTGTGGGTCCCACCACTGCTTCTGCAGCAGCCTGCGGTGGTCAGCCCTCTGTTTGGTGCGTGTGACCTCCCGGGACCCTTGTTTGTCCCCTGCAGGGGTGGAGGGGGGGATGCGAGCTCTACATCACTTCGGTGGTGTTTCCCTGACCCCAAGAGTTTCTGTGCTGTGGGCAGAGGGAACCTGAAACCGATTCCTGGCACATGAGAAGGGTTCACAGTTCAGTGCTTTGAAATCCCAGCTCCAGCCGTCCTGGGAAAGGCTGTTTTCTAGAAAACGCACATGTTTTCTGAGCTGTTTGTATTTGTGGGACCCTGAGACTCTAAACCTCGAAGAGCAGAGAGGAGGATACAGATAACAAACAGAGATGGTGTTGCTTGTGAAACTCAGGTTTGGGACTTAGAGTGTTTTGGAAGCTGGCAGGGCAGAGCAGGAAGTTTGGGGTGGATGTCCCCAGCTCTGAGGATCTCTGCATGTTTCCCATCCCGTGGCAACAGCCATCACTGTGCGCTGAGCAGAGCTTTTTCCTGACAGAAGGATTTTTTTGGGTAATGGGGAGTGGGTGATGGTGGCAGCTGCCAGGCAGGCAGACTGAGTGTCCCTGCCCATGGTGGTCATCTCCTGGTGCCCACCAGGGACGGTGGGGAGAAGGGACTGGGGGCTGTGTGGGCTGTCTGTAGGCTGACCCACGGTCAGTGTTGCATGCCCAGCATGAGTGGGGAAAGTAGAAATCCCAGCTGGCACCGTCACATCAGTCCTGGCCGGCTGCGTGGGACCTAGTGGTGCCCTCCGACACCGTGGCACAGGTCGGGTGGTGAGCTGGGGAGGGGGCAGCCCCTGGGCACCCTCGGGATTAGCGGTGCGGGGGGAGCGGGCTGCTCGGCTCTCTCTTTCCATGGAAGACTGGGAGGCTGGAGCAGCTTTTGAGCTGCCAGGAGAGTGTGTGAAACCCTAGCCTTACACCTCCTGCAGCCGTTCAGGGACAGGACAGGGCTGGGCTGGCTTGCACACGCGTTTCTGGGGCTTTAGGGCCCCTTCCTGGTGCAGCTGCCTCTGGGGTGGAAGGAAGGCTGCTGCCGGCCTCGCTGGCAGCGTGACAGCATGGGGCTGGGCTCCCCCCGCGCAGCCCCTGCCCTCGCTCTGGCAGCCGCCCCAGCCAGTGTGCCGGGGCTGCTGGAAAGGGCTTTGGGGGTGATGCGTGTGGGGAGGGGGCGGCGGGCTTGCCTCCCTTCAGCGGGGCCTGGCAAGGAAATGATAACGATATTAATAATAACAGGGATACCGTGAGCGTAAGCTGCGTGCAGTGGGGCTGTGTGCATGCCCCTGCTGCCTCCCAGCTCAGCCAGGGAGGAAGAGAAGGGGCCATGCTCTCCGGGCAGCCCCAGGCTGTGTGTGTGCAGTGGAGCAGGCTCCGCTCTACTCCCTCACTGGGAAATAGCTCTGCAGGTCCCCTGGGGCGCCAGCCCTGGCCGGGATGAGGGGAGGAAGGAGCCCCATGCCTGTGACGGGGCTGGGCACCGGTGCAGCACCTCTGCCAACACAACACCTCTACTGGTGCAACACCTCTGCCAACGCAACACCCGTACTGGTGCTACGCCTCTACCAGTGCAACACCCGCGCCTCGGTACTGAGGGTGCGCAAGACAACTTGAAAGTCTTGGAGGAGGGGGAAGGTGGCATGAGCTAGACTTCTCTTTGAAATAGTGTCTGCCCACAGATTCGTGCAAGGCTCTGCTGGCACAGCGTCCAGCACACCAGGGATGTGCGAGGCATATCTTCAGGGCCACCCGTAGGGTCTTTACCTGTGCCAAGAGGGGCTTTCAGCCTGGTGTGGGTGTCCTGGCTGAGCTGTGCCTGAGGTGAGCCTGTTGTATACCAGCTGCATTCCCACTGCCCTGTCTGCTCCGGTGGGATCGGGGTCAGGCTGCGGGGGCACCCTGAAGCCCTGGCTGTGAGCGGCAGTGGTGCCGGTGGGATGCTGCTGCCTCCGCTTAAGGCTGCGCGATGGAAACGTGAATCTTGGACAGGTCTGGGAGCGAGGGGGGGATCACAGGGCGGGCGTCCGGGCTGCGTCCATGCAGCGCCTGGCTGGGTCTGGAGCAGGGCTGTGGTGCACAGATGGAACAGTAATTAAGAATAATAAAAGGAAAGAGACTTGGATTCGCTACAGTCTCAGCACATTAATTGTGCTTTGGGGCCCAAATCATAACGGAGTCCTGCCAGAGGGAATCCAGAAGAGAAACCAAACGTCCTGCTCTGTCCAAAGCTGACCATTTAAGAGACCCTTGCCTTCATCTGCTGCCAGGTATTACTTCCAGAGTATCCGATCTGCCAAAACCCAAGTTCTTGTTTGAAATATTTTCTGGGGAGGAGGAAAAGCTACGGTGACACTCTGAGTGCTAGAGGTGGGCAGGCAGAGTGTGATGCACCAGGGCCAGCACACCGCACCACTTGCTGCTGGAGGTGGAAACACGGGGTTATTGGGGCTCTCCTCCCTGCAGAGGCGTCTGTCCCAGCTGGCTGGCACATGTCACCAGGCTGGGACTTGGCGTTTCACTGGTCTCATGCCCGAGGACCGGGGTGAATTGTGCCAGCGAGCGGAGGTCCTGCCTGTGCTTCCATCTAGGCTGAGCACCTCTTCTAAATTGACAAGCAATTACATGGTTAATGGTATCAATGTTAAATCCTCATCACTCAGCAGCCTAAGGCTTAATGCTTCATTAAGGCAAAGGCATCTAATAGCTCTCTGGGCTGGGAGCTGCCTTTTCTTTAAGCCTAAGTAGAAGTCATCTGTCCAGAGGCTGCTTTTGCTCTCCCCGTCCAGCAGCCAAACTGTACGTCCCTCCAAAATGGAAGGGGGGCAGGAAAATGCTCCTGTACACTCGGTGCTGCTGGGGCTGGCCGGTTCAAGCCTCGCTGATGCGACACGCATTGCCAGTGAGGTGTGTGAAAACCACGGCCAATGTTTGAAACCTGCTGTTTCCTATTCCCCGTGGTACCCCCAGCTCCCTGCCTGACTTCGTTGGTCATTTTATAGCTCTGCCTCGTGCTACCACCCTGCACCCCGGGCTCAGGGCTGCCTCCTGCCTCTCCCTGCAGCCTGCTGTTGTGCCTGTGGATTTAACCTTTTTCCCCCCTGCTTTACCGTGCATTTGTTGATGATGACTTTCATCCACCACTGGGGATTGGTGGCGCCTCCGCCGCCGAGCACAGCAGCCAGTATCACAGACACTTTGGGCTTCCATCTTGCTGCTCACCAGGTGCCTCCTGGATCGCACGTCTCTGCTGAAGTGGTGCTGGCCTCGGGCCTGATCCTGTGGCCTTCTGCTGGTAAATATTCCACTGTGAAAACAAGAAATAACGTGAGGATCGGCTCTCCATCTCTGAGCTTTGCAGTGAAGCGCAACGGAGGAGCCTGCAGTGTTGCCACTCCAGCTCCCCACCTGCGGGTCAGTGGAGACCCCCTGGCCGCGGACCCCTGCCTGCCTCCGGACCTACTGCTCAGCAACACATCAGTCTGCCCTGTGTGTTTATATAAAGCTCACCAGAAGTTGTACTCTTTTAGCCATCTGGATGGGATTTTGACTTTTGGAAGCTCGACCGGCCATGTGGAGCATCTTGCTTTGGTTTGGTTTGGCCCATTTTGGATCTATACAGAGCGTGGCAGCGTGTGTCCGTGTTTCAAGAGGCTGTACCAGAGACAATCACCGTGGTTTTTGCAAGTGGTTTACCCTTTTAGCTGCCCTTCTTGTGTTCCCTCAAGTAGCTGCTTCATTTTTTTTCATGCAGTTCCCTTTCGAAAGTACTTTCTCCCCTCATCATTATTATGATCAGAACAAGAAGAGGCTTCCTGAACAAAGTCCTACATGCAGCGCAGGAGGAAGGATGCTCAGCTGCGTACCCTTGTCTGTCCCTGTGGCTCCAGCTGCCATTCCTCTGTCCTGTTTGGATGTTTAATGTTTTTGTCATATCTGAATGCAACGTCTCTGTGGTTATTTTGGAGGAAATTATGTCTCCCATTACAGCTGCGTGCTCTACTTTTGCAGGATCTCCTAGTTCCCCGCACTTGAGCCGTACTTACTCTGTAGATTGTTCTGATGTAATTATGTTATTATCTTATAAATAAGACCTTATTGAGGTCTCACAGAGGCTGTTTTTTACAGACTGCTCTGTTTTCTTCTGGCTCTCTGGGTTGCAGTGTGAATGGGTGAAGTCTGTTTGAAATGGAGCAACCCATGGCTTGGTGCTGGGAAGCTGTTCGTGGAATTGCTTCAGGACTGTAAGCTGGGACGTTATTGTCTTATTTCATCTCAAAACCAGTGCCTCTGGCCTGGGAGAACTGGGCTGCTGTGCCTTCTGCCAGAATTAGCTCCCCAAGTTGTTTTTACGGGGAGTTTTTGCACATGCCCCTGACTCCGATTCATGTTGGGAAGAGCTTATGCAGGCGGTAGGGGAGTGTTTCTCTGGTTTCCCAGGCGTTTGCATCGGGATTTGTGCTGACAGTGCTCCTGACAAAACGCCCGCCAGCGAATCGCAGATGCGTGGATGTACGGCTCTGTCCAGGGAGCTGCTGGCAGGCAGAACCCCGCCATGGGAGAGGCGATAACTCAGCAAACGGCCCAGTGACTTTCTGATTAATAAAACATTTGCTGGTGTTCCACACGAGAGCCTTGATTGCACAGAGGCATTTGAACAGAGCTGGTGGACTTCGAGCCTGCATCCCAGCATTATCGAGGCTCCCTTTCTAGCGACGCCCAGCATCGAGTCCTCATCGAGGCAACCAAGGATCCTGCTGCAGGAAAGGGAGTGCAGAAGAAAAAGACCTGGCTCCATAACCCAGCTTCTTCCTGTCACCTCCTCTCCAGCACCCAGAGGGGTTTGATGGATTTGTCCCCACTGGCCGTCAGGCACTCGCCATCCCCAAACCCAAGTTTTTGCAGGGTGGAGGCAGGAATTGGGCTGCACAGGCAGCCTGAAACCCTGGGGCTGAGTTTTGGCATTGAGGCTCGGAGTGGGTGTTGGCTGGGCTGTGCTGGCCGAATCCTGCTTTGCTTCCCTGCCTTGTCTCTGGAAAATAATTATCCCCGTAGCTTTGTGACTCTCATTGCATCGCCTTTCCTAAGCCCCGCTCGTGCTGTATGCTGTCGCCGCGTTTCTCCCAGGTGAATAAATCCCCGTGCCTGGATTTGGTGGAACACTGGGATAATTTGTGTTTGCCATGATGGGTGGAGGTGCCGGCTTGAGAACCGGGGAGAGCAGGCTGCGTGCCAGAGCCGCCCTGCACCCGGTGCGTCACCCATCTGCTTGGCACAGCATCCGCTGGGTGCTTGCTGCTGCCAGTGACGAGGGCCCTTTTGGGGTCAGAAGCCAGTTTTGCAGAATCTGCCATTTAGATGCTTAATCCTGCAATCCTCTGGTTTGGGGTTTTTGTCTCTCGTGTCCCCCGCTGCCCTGAGCTGTCCCTGCCGCCATGGAGGGCTGGCGGGTGTGTGGGTGGAGGTCCTTCGCTGCGTGGTGGCAGTGGGAGACGTGCGGCTTCCCGTGCTCCCACAGGATTGAAAGGCTTAAAAATCTGTGCTGGCTGAAGCAAAAAGTTAATGTGAATTTAACTGACTTCTGCCCTGCAATTAAAGCCACTCAACCCCATTGGGGCTCTGAGTTTACATTCTTTACTGAGGCACACTGTGTAATTATATATGTATAATTTAAACTGTGCATATGCATGTGTTCCTATTATACACCAAGGAGCAAAGGAAATTATCCAGGAATTAAAGGGGGAGGAGGGTGCAGGCATGGAGAATGGCTCACTTGTGTGGATGTGGCAGTGAGGGGAAGCTGGAGGGATCACATCCTTACTACTGCAGAGGCCTTTGGAAGGTGCAGAAAATGAGAACTCGGTGCATTAAACGCTTGTGGGGGGCTCTGGACAGGGACATGAAGGAATGGCCGCAGCTGGGGGTCAGGAGTGGGCCCCTGCCTCTGGAGGTGCCGAGCTGCTCCCAGGTCCCTTGTGGCCCCTGGGGACAGGGGGAAACTGCCCAGTGGGGACCTTCTAGCTCCCAGGAACCCTGCCTAACGCTCCCTCTCTTTTCTTACAGCTACTTCCAACGGGACGCTGGATGGCCTGGAGAACCGGGAAGGAGGAGTCTGCCAGACACGCTCCATGAAGATTGTCATGAAAGTGGGGCAGGGTGAGTCCTCCTGCACCCTGGGATCTCCCATTGCCAAAATACCTTTGCCCAGCAAAGCATTGGCCCCTGTGCTGTTGTGGTGGTGAGGTTCTGAATTCTGGGAAAACTGAGGCCTCTCAGTAGCGGTGGCCAGTGTGCTGCATGGACAACCCCAGCTGATGGTGGCAGCAGGACACCGAGGGTATTGTCACAGTGGTGCTGTGGAGCACCAGTTGGGGAGGGAGCTCCCCAGCGCCTCCCGTCCCGAGCTGCCAGGTGCCTCCCCGCCCCAGCGATGCCCTAGACTCGGATGCACAGCTCCTGGTGGCTGCTTTTCATTATTGTGTTTTCACTTTGGGGCCAATATTTATAATAAACAGAGGAAGCAGTGCTGCAGCCTTGGCAGGCTCCCTTCCCATTCCTCCTGCTGTCCGTGTGAGAAACTTGCCCCAGCCCATGCACAGGAGCTCAGAAAACATAAAAGCAGGGGGGGATTAGGGTGGGGAAGCTGCTTCCTACAAGCCCTGAAGCAGCTCAGCCTTGCTGTCTTGCTCTTGGCGGCTTACATCACTCCCACTTCTCCCTTGTGCCCTGTGAGGCACGGCCAGCTGGGATTTTGGGGACAGTGGTTCTTTAGGTGGGGGAGTGAGCTATTGCCATTTCGGTCGAATAGAGGTTTCTCATCTGTCCCTTCCCTTTCCTCCCCAGATCCGAACGCAGTGATCCCAGAGCAGCTGACGACGAGTCGGCCAAGCAAGGAGTCTGACAACACAGTGAAAATCGTCACACAGAGCCCGCGCAGCAAGATCCCTGCAGTGGAAGAGCCTGGCAAGCCGGGTGGGTTTTGCTGGGGACACCCCAGGAGAGGGATGGGGGCTGTGCCTGCTGGCGGGGCTGAAGGTTGGCCAGTAGCTGCTGCCGGCAGAGCAGCTCCCAGCTGGGCTTGTTGCATGGATCCCAGGGATACCGGGTGCTTCAGAGCAGAGATGCAGATGAGTTTCCCGTAAGCGTTGTGCCTGCCTCTGCCATCCTTGCTGCTTGCAGCATCTTCTCACCTCAGCCCTGTGCTTTCTGGCTGGGGACTGCTCGGGGCCCAGCACAGGCAGCCAGGCTGTGGTGCGGAGCAGCTCGGGTTTGTTTTCCCAGCTCCGGTATGTCCTGACAGGAGCTTTGCAGGGAAGTGCTGTTTCAGCACTCTCCCCCTCCTCCTCCTCCTCGTCCTCCTCCTCGTCCTCCTCCTCCTCCTTGCTGCCCATCTGTTCCTTGCAGTACATCTGAGAGGGCTTGGAGGAGGTGAGGTCCTCGGGTTTTTGAGCTGTGACAGTGTGAAAGCCCTTTGAAGGTGGTTTCCTGAGTTCCTGACCCTGCTGAGAGAAAAGTGAAATCAGATGAAGTGGGGAAGAGTTGCTCTTTTCTTCTTGCCTGGTACAGCCAAGCAAAGCGCTCTCCCCTTGGGGGGCTGGGGCTTGCCCCGGCCTGGGGGTCAGGAGGAGACTGGGGGTCAGTAATCAGATATTGAGGGGCTGCAGGTATCAGAGACCACTTTGACCAGAGCATCCGGGTCTGCTGCGGAGAGCAAATCCTCCTGGGGTCGGAGTGGTTGTCAGCTGGGCACAAGCAGCGCTCTGCTCCGTCGGCCAGGAGACGGAAAGGGGGAGCAGCGATGTGGGGTGGGGGAAAGGGCACGTGGTGCCTCCTCTGTGGATGCCTCAGGCTCCTGCCTGCCCTGCCCGGAGCCTGCTGTGGTCGCGGGCTGCCCACCCACAGGGTGCAGTATGCGTGAATAGAGTGTGGAACCTCTTGCAGAGGTGGGGTGCAGGCTGCCCGCCGGGCTCTGACACCCCTCTCCCCTTGCCTTGCAGGCTCTGTCAACCAGGATGGCCAGGAGACCCAAGGTCCCAGCGACGGCTTCTTGAGTTCCAAGGTGGCCGTCTTTGCAGCCATCGGTGCCGGCTGCGTCATATTCATCCTCATCATCATCTTCCTTGTTGTCCTCCTGATCAAGATCCGCAAGCGGCACCGGAAGCACACACAGCAGCGAGCCGCAGCCTTGTCCCTCAGCACCTTGGCCAGCCCGAAATGCAGCGGGAACGCGGGCTCTGAGCCCAGCGACATCATCATCCCCTTACGGACTACAGAGAACAACTACTGCCCGCACTACGAGAAGGTGAGCGGGGACTACGGGCACCCCGTCTACATTGTTCAGGAGATGCCCCCCCAGAGTCCAGCCAACATTTACTACAAGGTGTGAGGAGCAGCCTGGGCAAGCCGCCGATGCAGGAGCACGGGAGCGCCGAGCGCGGGGGGCAGCCGCCCCCCGGGTCTCCCCGCGGGCGGTCTGGCGCCGGGAGGGAGGAAGCGAAACGAACCCCACGGCACGGCGCGGGGAGCACCAGGGTCCGGCGCCGGAGAGCGGATGGCTCGCTTATGCGCTGGTTCTCCCCTTTGTATTTAGTTTTGTAGTTCTCAGCTTTTGTAATCCCGAGACTCGAGGGTGAGCCTTCAGCATCCTCCTCTTCTTCAGACTGCGGCTGGCCGGGGGGTGGGCGCCACGCCTTTCCACGCTCACTCGGACACCGCCACCAAATCCAGAGACTCCACCTCCCCTTTTTATTTTGGGATTTCCCTGCATCACCCCTACAACCTTGCGTGAAGTGCCCGTGTGCCTGGCGCCGCATCGGCTGCCACTTGGGTCCGGGAGCCTGGACCGACGCCGTGGCCGTGGCGAGGAGCCTCAGTCCAAGGAGGAGCAAGCAGCCGCCGGGGGAGGAGGAGGATGCTTTGCCTAGGTGCCAAGATGCAGACAACTGTGCAGGGAGGAAGCTGGCAAACCCGATTTACTACTACTACTATTATTATTATTATAATTATTTTAATTTTTTTGTAACATTTTTATTTTTGT